>JWJB01010714.1:0-10148 GCA_000812895.1 Rutstroemia sydowiana
TACATTTTACGAAATGAGCACAGATCAGCTAAACAAGCACAAGGCTGATTCGCGATATGTAGTCGTACATTTCATGCGCCACGCACAAGTATGTTTTTGGCAATAATAAAAGATTAGTTATCTGATAGCTTTTAGGCACACCACAAGATAATAGGTCAGAAGACTAACGATAAAATTCGAGACCCTGGACTTACCGACTGGGGGAAAGGTACTTGTAAGGAGTTCGCACATACAACAGCCACACAGCATACCGAATATCTGACTCACATATTCTGCTCTCCATTGAAGAGAACTATACAAACAGCAATTCTTTGTTTCCACGACTTCATCAATAAGGGCAATGGTTCATTGATTGTCGCTTGGCCACACTTGCAGAATTTCGATGATGGGCCCAACGGCACGGGTCTGGATCATGATAAGTGGAACTCGATGTTTGGAAAGAAAGGCACCGGAGAATTCGCAGGAAAAATCGACACCAGTATCCTGGAGACTGAACCGTCTTGGAGGGAGAAGGAGGAAGAAAAGTGGGATTATGATAATCGGAAGTGGAGGAAAGAGTGGATCAACGACCAGCTGTGTGACATTAGTGTTGGTTCCGAAGTTGTCTTGGTTACCCATGGGAGCTTAATGGAAGCATTGATCGGTACAGGTAAGTCTCCATTCCTACTTCGCTCTTGTTTGGTAGGAGAACGAAAGAATTCGCTAAATGCTTCTGCTGACTGACGAAATCTTTCGTTTTGATTCTAGCTGGCGCCAATGCTGTTGAGCTTATGAGTTATACCTTCGATTTAGACAGACGCCGTATCAATTTGAAAAGAAGATTGTCTAAAGCAGATTTGGAAAGGCTTAGAGCTGGCAAAGATGGTGGGCACCCCGAACCAAAATCCTCAGTATAAGACGGCATCGAATGTTTTGGATCGTCAGGATAGTAGGGATGGGTAACACAAGACAAGGATGGCAGGCCCGAAGATTTAGCAACAATCTCAATGAACTTATATTCTGTCTTTTCCTCCAATTCCAATAGCTACTTTGAGATGTTCGGGAAAATATTGGTCATCCATCGGTAGTGATTAGAAGACAATCGTAATCACGGCTCCAGGCATAATCCGCTTCGCACTAGCTTGAGACTGTTGACGTGTAGTACTCTCGCTAGATGGTTTCTTGGCTACCACATTCTCGAAGCTGTACCCAAGACTTTGTGGGGAAAGACGCCTAGCGTTGGACAACAGATAGGGGACTTATGCACCCCGCATACACCACATATGCGAAACCCGACCGTATGGTTGGATAAGGGATCTGAGTAATATCTTCGGAAATCACTACAATCGGTAATTTTGAAGTGCGTGTGATGGGGTGCGCCGATGATACTAAAGTTGGACCCTAGCTTCGGTGGTGTCTCGGTCGGACGAAACCCAGCAAGGACATTTTTGCAAATTCGGATTCTTCATTTCTTCAAAGAGCTTACTTGTCGCATGAAATGGTTTATAGTGTTGGGTATGTTTTACCATTTGACCTTCCATCGGCGTAGTGTTTCGATAGTTTGGTATAGAATTCGAACTCTGATTTGTCGAAAGAGCTATGTAATACAAGATTCGATGATAGTTGAGGATCAGAAAGCTTAAGACCCAATTGTGAACTCCGTATTCTGTAAGGACCATTGGATTTCATATTAACCGGCACAAGTTGTCAGCCATTTCGGCCCTTTGAGCGACGATCATGTATTTCTTGCACTATTTGTATCATACGCGAAGGAAAATCTCTGTTGTCGATACTTGATGGGAGAATGAGGATGGGACTTATACAATGTATTGAACTCTTTTCTCAGTGCCAGCAAGTAACCTTTTTGGTTGCGCAATACAAGATTCTAGGTCACCGTATCGTACCTGCTTCTGGTATACCAACGGCCAGCCGCAGGGTCACGTAAGCTTCAAATCTTTGTTGGACATTCAATTAAGTAATTGTATCGTCTAACTATACATTGAGGAATATGATATTCGTTATTTGAAATGCAATCAAAAATCAAGGCTTGAAAACTTGACCTCCACAACTTAGTTGCACTCTAGCACGGTTGATCACGAAGCGCCCGGTACCAAAGACCCCCAGCTTCCCATGGCTATGCAAACGCTTGATATTGAAGATAAGAGGATTCTCAAACCAAAGCATTGGAATTAATCAATTGGAATCCTTCCACAAGAACCTCAATATGAATGTAGTAAGCATATAAACCGAAAGTCATACTGAATAAACCGCTGCTAGTTCCGGCCTGAAAGGGGAGGAATGGTTGGCTTTAATTCTTGTTGTAATAGCGCTCTCACCAGATCATAATAGTTTTATGATCTATCACCACTGTTCTAAGACATGTTAGATGAAATCAGGAGTAAATATCAAGTGATGTCCATTTACCTATGAGGTATTGAGTGCCTGCATGAATCTTGGACTGAGGATTGCCAAGAACTGAAGACAACTGCATATAACAGCATCTGACCTGGATTTACCACAAGGAAGTAACTATGAAGTACTTAGATAATGCTACCCAATTTGACTACCCCTTTGTTATAATGTCCAACCGAGGATTCGTCCAGTAACATGCCTTTCTTTCATCACTCCAACCGTGCACTAACATTACTTTTACAAATTTAAATTTCTTTAGTCTGGGTAGGACAGGAATGTAATGATCTGGCGAACAGAATAAGCTTGATTGCGGCAATAACATAAATAGCAAGCTGGAAGCAAAGAAACGATCGACACAATGAATCTCAACCGCATCTACAATCCAATTCCAATTGGGAGTTTGTTTCCTCATACCTCGTGGCTGTCAAGAGTCTAAATTCACCTCATCTGCGCAGAGCTTCTGTGAGTATTCAATTTCTGCGTGTTATTCACCGAAGCGGGACGGTACGAGATATATCCCCTGGCACTTTCTTTGCATCACCCTTGTTAATCTTGGAAATGTTCTAATTTCATATCAATTTAATTATACAGATCTCGAAATTCTTTTGTACTTCAGATATCTCAGAAGGTTGGCTCGTCAGCGCGAAAACATCATCCTCATAGACGCGCGACACCTTTCAACTCCACTCGGCATATTTCGGATCCTTCAGAAATCTCCAGATTTCACTCCATTTGACTTACTTAACGGCAACGCATTCTTATAGAATACGAACTACTTTCGGGAACAGTCTTTGGCAAACATTCCAGTTTGCTTAAACATGCATACAAATATGGCAATGAATTTGGCTTTGTGCCTCCTTGGGTTTCTTGAACCCACTTCTGCGTTTTGGATCCTACCTTGCACAAAGCCTCTCGTACTCCAGCGAGCGGACCCCGTCATCAGCCCGGGAATTGTCTCGGGACATGCGCACACGATAATGGGTGGTGATGGATTTGGCTTCTCTATGGACTACGCATCTACTCAGCGATCAACATGCACTTCTTGCGAGGTCAGCCAGGTATGTTAAAACCCAAAGGGTTCTTATACTTCAATCCTTTCGACTCGGGATGTGGATGGCATGTAGCCAAACCAGATTTCCAGGCTGACCAAATAGGATCTGTCCAATTACTGGGTCCCTCAATTGTACTTCAAAGAACCAAATGGCACCTTCACTTACGTCACCCATACAGGTGCCAATATTTACTATTTGTAAGGTCACCCGAAGTAAATGTTTCCACAAATGCTAACTTTGAGCTCCAGACAGCGATCAGATCCACTCGACCCTGAATATAGCAGTGGCCTAATAGCATTCCCGGAAGGATTTCGGATGATAGCTGGTAATCCGTTCCAGCGTAGTTTCAACGCCTCCTCTCTTGAAGCTGCTGGGATTTCTTTTACCTGCTTAGGTTCCGGTTTATCACCAAATATATATGGCTTTCCCAATGTTAATTGCCCTGGTGGTCTTCGCGCTCAAGTGTTCTTCCCGTCATGTTGGGATGGCGTCAATTTAGATTCGGCAGACCACAAATCTCATGTGGCTTTCCCAAGCAATGGTGATAGTGGTCACTGTCCAACGAGCCATCCAAAACGCTTCATCTCCATCTTTTACGAAATGTTTTTCGATACTAATGATTTCGCGAACCAGGTGAGTATTAGGATGATTCATTTGCAGTAACCTCTACTGACTTATGATTTATTAGTGGTGGGGAAACAAGCAACCCTTTGTTTGGGCCATGGGCGACGATACTGGTTACGGGTTTCACGGCGATTTTGTGAATGGCTGGGATGTTTCGACACTACAAACTGCTATCAATACATGCACCGATCCCAGTGGCCAAATTGGTCTCTGTAGCGCGTTCAAATTCCAAACCGACGTAATTACGGCTGGTTGCAAATTACCCTCGTTTGTTGACGAACAAGTCACTGGTAATTTACCGACGCTCCCAGGTTGTAATCCTGTCACGAGTGGTCCCGCAAATGCTGTCCCGGTAACAGGATGCGGTGCGGTGACGACCATAGGAAAACCACAATATCCATACACCGATGTCACTGCATCAAAGGGGTTTAAATATCTCGGGTGCGGCTTTGATACCGCAGGCCAAGCCAGAACATTAACAGGGGCAGGTAAGACTGATGGAACTGGTATGACAATCGAGAAATGCATCGACTTCTGTACCAGTAGCGGATATTCTATCGCCGGCGTCGAATACTCCTCGGAATGCTACTGTGGTAACAGTTACTCTGCCGATAGAGCACCGATACAAGGGCTCCTAGGCAGTTGCGACATGCCTTGCTCTGGAGATAGCACAGAAATATGTGGAGGCTCTGCAGTTATTTCATTGTACCAGAAGTGTGCAAACTCGAACGGCTGCACAAATATCCAGTAAATCAA
Source organism: Rutstroemia sydowiana (assembly GCA_000812895.1). Lineage (NCBI taxonomy): Eukaryota > Fungi > Ascomycota > Leotiomycetes > Helotiales > Rutstroemiaceae > Rutstroemia > Rutstroemia sydowiana. The sequence goes on from JWJB01010714.1 coordinate 4,824, forward strand.
CTCCTATTCGGTCTATTGTGATAGCTTTCATACTAACTGCATCTTATAGATACCCATTTACATCTGGCGTATCAAAGGAGCGCAAGCTGACTAGACGAGAGAAACGTCAGACTTCTGATATATGATACATTTAGCAATGTTTGTTATGAAGTCGCTTGCGTTCACTCCTTCGAATTTACATTTTCAACTTATAGCTTCTCCAATGCTTCTCCTTTTCCAACCTTCTTTAGGAAATGCAATATTCTTTTCATCATGATGGCCTGTGAACACTCTTTTTGGAAGAACTTGCGAAAATTGGCTGTTGAATAGCAGATGTCGGAGGAAAACGAACCCTTCTTATATGCCTCGAAGGTTAGTTGATCATATGATGGATAGAGCAAAGTTGTTTGATTACAATGGTTATGATCTAGTTTGTTTTCCTTTGTAGAGTACATATTCTTACGAAAGATGGATATTGACATCTGATTTCTTCCTACTATACGAATAGGATTTGATTAGGATTTTTGTTAAAATGTCTGGATAATTGAGAGTGATGAGTGATGAGTTGGCGATTGATATTATAACATACAAATTACACATGTAAATGATCTTTCGGTACTACCAGTATGTAGTTCTACGGTAACCTCGTGAGCCACACCCACACCCACACCATAATCCACCAATCCACCTCCATGCCCAAAACTTTTATCAGCCTTGCACGACCCACCAACAATTATCCAATCAAAATCACTTGACCCCCTTCAAGGACAGCTTTCAACAGCCAAAAGCTAAGTGTGCTCGAGCATCAATTAGAAAACACATTTCTCCCTCCCTCACTTTCTTAAATATTTTTCAATGTTTTTGTTGATGTCTTTCGATGGCTACTAATATTTAAACTTCATCTGCGCATTTTCTCTTCTTCCATTCTTTTCTTCTAATTGTTACGCACAAGCAAATTGTCTTGCGCTCGCATATAACAAACACCTGGGGTGCATGAAGGAGTGGTGGATCAGGGAAGGAAGCTTGCTTTGCGCGAAAAAATATTGAAATTAATTGAGAATGATGAATGGATTTGCAGATCATGGGTTGGATGAGGGGTCATTTGGGGAGAAGAAGGGGATCGTCCAGGCTTTCGATGCGTTCCGTATGTATTTATTTATTCAATGCGTTTCTCCATAGCTTTGTCTGCAGCAAGCAACATATCGATTGATTTATTACTTGTCGAACCCTTCTAGCAAAAATTGGGACGTTGCTAACAATTGATGTCCTCAACAGCAAAAGCTAAACCTCAGTACATAACGCAAACATCTGGCGGCGGCAAATGGACCGTTGCCATGCTCACCATCTCTGTCCTGCTCATATTTAGTGAATTCGCACGCTGGTGGACGGGCTACGAAACACATACTTTTACAGTTGAAAAGGGCGTCGGACACAATCTCCAAGTCAACCTCGATATCGTCGTAAAAATGAAGTGCAACCAACTACACATCAATGTGCAAGATGCGGCTGGGGATCGCATACTTGCTGCTAGTATGCTGAAAGAGGATCCTACCAACTGGAGGCAATGGGTCGATGCGAAAGGCATGCATAAGTTAGGATTGGATGCAAATGGACGGGTGATAACCGGCGAAGAGTACCATGAGCATGAGGAGGGCTTCGGAGAGGAACATGTTCATGATATTGTAGCCTTGGGAAGGGCAAAGAAGGCTAGGTTTGCGAAGACGCCGAAGGTTGGAAGGAGTCCCCATGGGGCAGACAGTTGTAGGATTTATGGGAGTTTGGAGGTTAATAAGGTGCAAGGGGATTTCCATCTCACAGCAAAGGGTCATGGATATCCAGAAATGGGACAGCACTTGGAACACGCTGGTATGCTATTCTCTCCTTCTTCCCTGCTATTTCTACCTCTGCCTTGAAGACGAAGGGAGAAAACAAAAACTGCTAGGCCTATGCTAACAGACTCAGCTTTCAATTTCTCCCACATAGTTTCTGAACTCTCTTTTGGGCCTTACTACCCCAGTCTTGCCAACCCTCTCGACCGCACTATTTCTGGAACACCCAACCATTTCCATAAATTTCAATATTTCCTTTCCGTGGTCCCAACCCTATATTCTCTGTCACCCAGCACATTTTCTCCATCTAGCGCACCTACTCTCCTCTCCACAAATCAGTATGCTGTCACCTCGCAGTCCCACATCGTAGGCGAACGTAGCGTGCCAGGTATATTTTTTAAATACGATATTGAGCCATTGCTGTTAACGGTCGAGGAGAGTCGCGATGGGTTTTTGAGGTTTGTGGTCAAGGTTGTGAACGTGGTGAGCGGAGTCTTGGTTGCAGGACATTGGGGATTCACGTTGAGTGAGTGGGGAAGAGCAGTATGGGGACGCAGGAAGAGGAGGAGTGAAGGAGTCTTGGGAGGAGGTGGGTATGAATGAGATGGGTGCCCTGAGAAATCATTCGAGATGGAAGACGGGAAAGTAGAGTCTAAAAGTAGAATGCTGGGGGATGGTGGGCGGAGTTTGGTATTGGGATGGGCAAGGAACGGAAGGTATTGGAACATTACAGAAATTTGATTGTTTATATATATAGTGTAGGGTTGTGTAACTTTTGTTTGTTCATATTCATATTGATTTTCCAGACGCTATTTGCAAATTACTGCGCATGATTCTTGATCGTCTACTCTTGGCCAAAAGAGCTGGATTCCTCCCAATCGGACTCCCAATTGAATTCGAACCAAACCTGACTCGTGGGCTATAGTAACCTCTGTTCCCTTGCTTCCAACTCGGGGCCGAACTAAATGGGGCCCACGAATGGTGGGAGCCCAGGAATAGCAGCCCCCTGGTATATCCTGCAGCTTCATGCAAGAAGAATAATTATGCCGCAGCCTGAAAAAGTCCCCTCTAATTCTGAGTATATATACCCTCGGTTTTCCAACTATCCATTTCGCCTAGAAGAAGTTAGGTGAATATTGGTGCTTATAGCATCCAATTGGAACTAGTTCCGCTAGCTAACTTATATCCGTAGAAGTCCTTCTCGGGGCTACCAAAACACCGAATACATAGTAATTCCTAGCCTTTTTCCGCTTATTTTGTGGGCTGCAATAACTCCGGGCACTGCAACACGTACAGTAGCCTTCGTGTGTGCTGGGGTTCAGTGGTTCAATGTAAGAATAACTTTTGTATGCGCACTGCATTTTTCGCTGAAGTGGACCCGGCGGGCTCACGAATAATGCCGCAGTTCGGGACCGTGTATGTATGCCGCATTGCCGTTCGCATATGCCTTGACATAATTCCACTTTTGACAACGGTGTGGGTTTGTTCATCTTTTGCAACTTGTACGTAGAAGTTTGGCTGACTTGCCACGAATCGCACAACTAACATTAATCGTGGGTCTCTAAATGGGTTATATATATGCGCGCGGATATGGGCGGGGCGGATTGCAACACGTAAGCGTGGATACTACGCAATATTGCAGATCAGAGCAAAGTCCAATTTCTTATGTATGGGTCACGTTTAGTCGAGACGACCTTTGATTTCCATGACCCGTGCGTGCTGAAGAGAAGATGAAGATCCCTCAGTCCTGTCATATGTTGAGAGAAATTTGAGACCCAAATTTTTATCAGGCTGCCGCGGAGATGATGATCAAGTTAGGCAGATTCACGAAATGCTGATACTTTATCAAATTCTAAAATCTTCACTGGGCAGGCACATGGATGAAAAAGCGAGTTGTTTTTGCAATTAAGATTGTCATTAACATGATTATCATATTACTACTAGTCTAGTGTACAAGTGGTCCAGCATATATCGCAAGTCCCAATTATCCAATCCAAGCGCTACTGGAAAAGCTTGCTCCATTTTATGTTCCTCCCACATATCCACAATCGGAAATCGATGAGTAATAGAAAAAAAAAAAAAAAGAAAACGCGTAAGGAGTGTGCAGACGCTCGAGTGTGTCCTGTCGCTAAAAGCAAAAGGAGCAGACAAAGATATGATTACTAATAAGTAACTTAAAGAGTGTGGTGGTACAATGTGTTCATAAATCATGAGTTGATCAAGCAGACAGTCGTCTCAAGTTCTCAGAGCCAGGCGAATAGAAATTAGCTGGCGCCCCGACGGAAAGAAAGCCCAGGTTGGGGATCTAGATCCCGGAATCATCCTCGGCAAATACCTCAGTGGGTACGTATGCGCTCCAGTTGGTGCAAGTTTCCTCAAAGATGGTAGAGTCGCTCATACCGATAGCAATCTCGCTCTCGCTCTCCACGAATTGCAGAGCGAGTCCCTCAGATGCGTGCCATGCGATGTGGCAGTGCACAAGCCATGAACCAGGGTTATCGAGCTTGAATGCAATGGCGAGGTAACCATTTGCGGGAAGGGTGGCAACATCACGACGGGGTGGGTTGGTGAGATTGAAGCCGGCGGGTGACTCGACTGCATCGAACATAGAACTCTCTTGGGCAATAACAAACATGTCGTGACCGTGGAGATGGATTGGGTGGTTGATTCTAGAGAGTTGTTAGTTTATCATTAATAGATTGTTTAAAGTCGAGGGAACTTACCCAATACCAGTGAGATCTTCCATGACATAAACAACCCACTCAGAGTTATTTGTTGTCTCATTGTTGAGAGCAATGACATTGTAGTCAGTGGGGAAGATGGAGATGTTGTTGTAGACTTGGAGGGTGGTTGGATTGGCCCAATCCAACAAGAGAGAGCTGTCGTTGAGGGTCCACGTGAAGTAGTCGACAAAATCAAAGCTCAAGGACTCTTGTTTCAAGTTGTAGTCTCCAACATCCATGGACAAGTAAGGAACAAGGCTAGCGATTGGCTCATCAGCGCAGGTACCACGAACGTCATAACCGGTAGTGGTTGGGTCAGCAGTGCTAGTTGAGTCGTATCGGACAATACCAGTCATGTTGGCAGCGTTCAAGTTGGTGGAACAAGCGGTACCCCAGTTTCCACGGATCCAGTAGTCTCCTGCGTCAGCATTGGCGGTGACAAGGACATCGTATCGTTGGCCCATGGCAATAGACACTGTCTCAGTCTCGTAGGGAACAATTGGTACGAGGTCGTTGGCAATGACGGTGAGAGTGTGGCCATCGATGGAAAATTCGAAATGCCCATCAATGGCAGAGTTAACCAATCGCAGGCGGTAAGTGGTGCCAGAGACAAACTCAAGCTCATATTTCTTGCCACCTCCAACACAGTTTGGATCAGTGCTGTCGGAGCAATCGAAGATGTTGGTTCCGTTGATTAAAGTGTTCTGGAGAGTGGGTGGAGCACCGGCAGCGGCAGTGTCCCACAACTGGAAGGCTGATCCGTGAGCCCAATCTTGAAGGAAGATAGTGCCGAC
>JWJB01010715.1:0-11348 GCA_000812895.1 Rutstroemia sydowiana
TAGCAAATAACTTGTTCTAGAAGGTTCACTACATATAAACAATCATACCATTCAGAAAAATCATCATCATCATCATCATCATCATCATCATCATCATCATCATCATCATCATCATCATCATCATCATCATCATCATCATCATCATCATCATCATCATCATCATCATCATCATCATTTTGCCTCATTCTCATTTCATTCCGAACCAATCAATCAAGCTAGCAGTTCCACAGTTCCAGGACCCCGCTTTCCCTACGGACACATCTCGCAGTCCTCTTTTTCCCCACAAACAAAACATCCCTTCCTCCGATTTGTAGGAGATGGGGGAGGTGATGGATAAGGAGTATACGCAAGCACAAGCGCACAAGCAGCAGAGCATTTTTCCCGCGCAGCATTACAAGCCAAAACACCAAAGGGCGTCCTTGCAAGGGCGCGGGAACAGGCTACATCAATGGCAGCGCAGCCGGCCTGCGTTGAGGGAGCGTTGGATTAGCAGTGGTTAATGCGAAGAGGAATGAAGAAAGAAAGGAAGAAAGGAAACTTAACTTACATGACAAACAGCCACATGAACAGGACCCGCCTGTACCCGCTGGGCTTATAAGCATATGTATGCGATAGCTATATTGGCTATAAGACGAGAGCTAGGACTCATAGACTGCTGATTTTGTTATTGTGGAAGAAGTCAATAGGGATCTGATACGGTTTATGACCGGGGAATTTAGTTACGATGTTGAGTATAGAGGAGAGACATATCATATATGCTTGTGTGAAGTATAGTATTATTGAAGTATTCCATGACGTTTCTTGCTGTTTCTATGTTTCCTTTTTGTATTTTGTCATTGATAAGAAAGAGATGGATATTTGATGGAAATTCTGAAACACAATAGCAAAGAATCCAGTAGCTCCTCCTCTATCACAACAGTAGTAAAATATGGAAAAATGCATACATCTCTTTAGGTGAGAAAGGACTTGAACAAAAACCTACCCAGATTTATTTCGAGGCATGGTGTGGTGAGGAACCAGGACCCCCATCTCTACATCAAGATATTTATTTTGCCAAATGCCTTATTTGAGATCCATCGCCGACCAATGAATATGAGATTCAATAAATCATTACTGGACTAAACAAACAAACAAATAGCCCACTAATCAACCTATTAACCAACCAGCCAATTCATTAATCAAGTGACCAATGCTTTCCAGCACAGGAAAACCTTTCTCATCCCCTCGCTTCATTTCATTTCATTTTCCATCCTCATACACAACCCGATCCGCACTCACTCTAGGGTATAGGCGCAATCAAAAGCGCAGCACAGGTCGCATAGCATGTTCCCTGTGCAGCATTGCAAGCTAAGATAGTAGGGGGCGCAATCGCAAGCGGGACCCCGAAGACGAATCCTGCGGCGCTGTAGCAGGCTACTACTACTGATGCACATCCTGCCTTGTGTGGATATTAGCCTGGAATCAAAGAATGGGAGGGAATGTACATAATGGGATGAGATGGTTAGGGGGCTAGGGGGTGAGGGAGTGAGATGATGAGTGATGAGTGATGAGGCTATGAGGAATAAGGGATGCAGGGGAGGGAGGGATATGTGAGAAAGAGAGAGAGAAACTCACTTGACAAACACCCACAGCAAGAGGGCCAGCTTGAATCAGCGGAACGTTGAGCAATAGGATGGCTAATGTGGATAGGAAAAGAGAGTTGGCACTTTGAATGAGCTTCATGATTGCTGATTTAGGAGTATGATGCCTTGAGTATTTTTGCGGTGTGTGGTGTGTGGTGTGTGGCGCGTGGTGCGTGGTGCGTGGTGATCTGAGATAGTAGTGGAGTGTTAGTGAGGGGTTAGTTGATGAGATCGCTTATGGAGGTGGCATGATGTATCTATATGTCGGGGATGGATAAGGGAATACAATAGAATCTATAGGGGCGGATATAGGTGAGGAAGGAAGGTGAGGAGGAAGGGTAGACAGAGAAGAGAATGTAAAAGTATATGTGGAGCAAAAAAAAATAAAAAATATAGAAATGGAAGAATACACGAGATAAGTTGGTCACTTACAATAAATAGTCTCCCGACCAACACTCAAACCAAATTCCTATCCACAGTAGATACAGCTATGAACGCACAGGAAGTCTGTTGCCTATTGTACTTTGCAATAGACTATAAGGCAAGTATTATTGTTGGCGGCGGTGGTTGCTGTCAATGTAAAGTCCAGTGCCTCTAGGGTACCAATATCAAACACGATGGCGTCGGTATATGCGTGCAATGTCGGAATGCTCAATTGCGTAGTAAGTCAAGTGTGGTGTAGAGTGCTGTAGAGTAGTGTAGATTTGTAGAGTATTGCAGTACCAAAGAGGTCCGAAGACGAATTTGAATGTGAAGGTAAAGTAATGAGGCTTGGAGTTTTTCCAGGCAGATACTGGTATGGGATTTAATAGTAAATTAGAAGATGCAACACAAGTCAAATTTTCTCTCTTTCAAGTTCGTTCAGTTCTTTCTTTGAGATGCAGAAAAAGAACAAGAAAGTTAGGTAGCTAGGTAGCTAGGTATTTAGTAAGAGCTCAAAAGAAAATGCACATTAAGAAGAAGAAAAGGATCGGAACAAATAAGATGACCAAGTAGAGTAGAAAAGAATGGTATGAATAAGAAAATAATGTTTATTCCCCTCCCGCCCCAAAAAACAAGAAATGAAGCACACCCTCACCCAATGCCCAAGGAGATATGAAATAACAACCAATGAAAAACGAGGCAAACATACATAAATCCGTAAGCAAACGCAGTGCAAACGACATATGCAGCATCAGGCTGAGATAAGGATGGAAAGCTGTAGAATATTCTGGGTGTATCTCATCCAATCAGTATTTGTATCGAGATGAGAGAATGCAAGGCGAGATTTTTCGGGTAAGGTGAGGTGGTACATCAATTATCTTTGTGTTACCTTGGTTTACATTGATGGTCTGATTGATAACAAGCCCTCCCAACTTATGTAAATGGCTTATGATATCATTGCTATGTGATAGTAGCTGTTGGGCTGATTGAGGTGTGATCTGATGGGTCATCACCATCAATTGATGGATATGCGCTTTGCGACTCGCGCCAGTGTCATCGTCACCTCTTTGTCGGATGCCGAGAGCTTCATACTTCAGCGTCTTTGATATTAGCGTCGAGTCGGTATCTGTGTCATCATAGTCTTCACCACATATGGGACAAGCGGAAACATTTCCTGCGGCTCTCCAACCCTGGGCGCTGAATGGGCAGCTGAGAGTAGGAATACGCAACAACGGCCGGAGAGTCAAACTTATTTGACCCAACGGTGATTTTTTATTGTATGGGAAGGCTGCTGCAGGTCTGTAGCTTTCTTCATTAAGTAAGTCTTGTTTTTTGTTACCAGTGGTGTCCGATTTAGTCGCAGAGCACGCCTGCTCGGTAATGATTGGGGTGATGCGCATAGAGGGTATTATGAAACTTCACCCGGTGACGCCCATTTCAAAGCCCGCGATACGTCAAGTGAAACGTAAATTGAGGCACCCGCGTTCGCTCCGCAGCGAAAATATGCGTTAAGGAGACTGTGAACGTCAGAGACAAAAGCGGTTACCCAACCATCGGCTACAACTTTACCCGTTATAGGTGCATCATTCATAAAACTAGAGTCGAAGTCAATTCCAAGGCTCCTACCGGGTTGACATTTGCTATATTTTGACCATTGGCATTGGTGTCCCAATAAATTATTGGCTTACCTATTTCCTGAGTCTCATCAGTGTCCGCTATATCGGATTCAGGATCAGCATCACTATCTTGATCCGAGAATGCAAGTTGCTAGTCCCAATACGCCAGTTCAAGGTGTGCCTCAAATTGACCAGTGAGAGAGGTCAAAGTTCACGCTACCGTAGAGCTTAAAGTTGGGGCCCACAATAACAATTCCCAGTGTAGCAAGTGTAGTGCCAAAGCTCTCAAGCCCGAACAGCTCCAAATCTCCTGTGTCGTATTGGGCACTCACAAGGTCTCAATAATGAACAGGGCCTCTTCATACCCCAAGTTCTTGAACCATGGATACGATCCACTTAGACCCACCAAGATGCACAATGTAGCAATCATTGCGAGTCCGAATGATGCGTCGATAGTAGCACTAGTCCGGACTACCATACTACCGGGCATGGGGCTCATCGCGAGTAAGAAGACCGAAAGTATGGTCGCTTAAATCTGCAGGCCAAGACTCTTCAAGGAATTCACGGTAATTGCCCCCAAGCTCTTCAAAGGATCGTTTGCGGCGTCTCATTCCCGGTGCGTCAACAACTTTATCCCAACAACCCTCCTCATTGCTATAATCAAGTCGCCATTGAGTATCACTAAGATCGCGTGGTACCCTGCGAAAGTCGTAGTCGAATGTGAGATCATATACGACTAGGTTCGGCTCTGTAGTGCGCTTCTTGATTTGGCCAGGTACTGACTGATTCTTGGAAGGCACCATGTCGACGACTACCACATATGGCCCTGGGCCACATTCATTGGGCATATCTCAGATGCTACCGGGAACACCTTGCCCAAGGTATATTCTATGACTGTTTGAAGTAGGAGAATCGTTCTTGTAAAACATGACTATCTGGGCTTCGTCTGATTGTGTATTCTCATAATCAACTATCACCTAGTGCGTTGCATCACACTTTCGAGGGAAACCAGGAGTGCTTTAGGAGACACCATGACAAAGAAACCGAAAGCAGCATCATTAGGTGCTGAATCAAAACCAGGGGTATCATCCCCACCTTGACCCCATGTATCATCAACACTGAGCTACATTCCGTTTTCGTAATTAGCATTAGCGCTCCTAATTATGTTCGGAAGAAGAGCTACTATGTTTGGCGTCAATGGCACCCCGGTCGGTGGATTCGCAAAATGAATACTCGGGAGTGGCGGGCCGTACAGATCATAGGCCTTAACGTTGAAGAATATACCAAGCTCTGGCCATGACGAAAGGATTGTGATTATCCGGAGTTTCACCAGGAGTTGCATAGTTTTCAAGATAGCAAAATGGAACGGTGAGGGTAAACAAGCCAACATAGTTGGTGCCGGTGTAGAATTGGGCGACTCTGAACTTTTGCAGAGGCTTTAAATAGCCTGCAGCGTCTCCGGAATTACCACCTCGGTCCGGAGCACCAGTATCTAGGTGGGAATTATGTCAGCTATGTTCAGTCATGCTTATTTGGTAGCAGGGATTCCAATAACCTGAAGCCCGGTCCAATGATTAGACATCCTGTGCGAGAAAGAAAGAAACAAGTCGCAGTACTCACATTCCCAATCAAATTTAACATTGTCAAAGCCGTAGTGTGAGAGGAATGATGATAGGGTTTGTACCAACTTGTCGACGGTACCATCGCCGGTAAATTCCCAAACTCTAAGCGAAATCATAATTGTAGTGCTCGGATTTGACGCCTTTAGGGCCGTTAAACTCGTCAATATGGCGTCAGTCACACCTGCCATAGGTTGAGTTTCAAAAGTATCCGTGCTATAAACCCGAATGATACAGTAAAGTGAGGAAGGGTTTCCAGCGGAATGTCCTACATCCCAAGATTTAAAGCGGCATAGTTATCCTTGGCTTTCAAGGCTTGTAGTATCTTACAATTCGTAACTGAACATTGCTACTAGCAGCACCTGAGCCATCCGGCATATCACAATTACTCTAACACCCATAGAATAGAGAAAGGCATAAATGAGAACATAATTTCGGGCTGGCGGGGCGTTAGACGATCCATCCCTATGAGGACTAAACTTGAAATATTATTTTGCTCCCCGAAGCTCTACAATCCACAGCTGCACTAATCTGTATGCTTATTAATCTTACTTCGTGGAGCCCGTGAGTGATAGTAAGTCATCCACCAACTAGCACTTTCCTACCCCCCTTACCCATGGCCATGGTATTAACATATCGAGTAAGCGAGTATCCAGGGGCCATGGGCTATGTAAGTTTTATCGCCCGTGTCATGATACCAGCACCCCTAATACCACCACATATACGCCCGCCCTCTATAAAACATATTATCCGACAACACCACATCTGCCAACTATACCCGCGCCGACCTTACCACTTATCTATGCCACCAGGTATTCCAAATCAATCTCACCAACACGAGCTTCGTGATTGATTGCGATCTGGTCTTGTCCATGCTCGACATCATATTCGGGGACTTGACCATTTGGAATTTGGTTCTGGATGCTTATAGACTTGGAAGTTGTACGCTCGATGGGGTTATTAAGTATGGTGCAGTGGTCTGATAGCCCTGATACGAATACAGTCACCACATTGCCAACTGGGGTGAGTGGAATCAAATATCCTTCTGTTCTGCCATATGAAAGCTCCTAATTCTAACGCGGGAAACAAAACAGGTTGGTTCTGTGGTCGGTTGTACCCAATACACACGTGTGGACGGCGGATTTGGATGTGATGATATTATTCAGGACTGGAACATTACCGTAGACTATTTCGTTTCGATGAACTCCGGAATCGGCACAGTCTGCATATATATTTATAGCCATAATACTCCCCATACAGAAAGTAATGCTGGTTGACATGGAATATTAACCTACCACAGCGTCAACACCATAGCCACGGTATTCTCAGTCTCCATCTCTGCTTCAAAGAAACATACTATCCAATCTCACTCCCACAAAACCCAATGTCAATTGTTCCACTATAGGAGACTCCCTTCGCATTGCGTAGCCGAACTTTTCGCTTGGACCCCAACGGTGCCATCGAACTGCAAGGTCAACTTCTAGGTCGGGGAAGCTTATTGCATTGGTATATCCAGAAGTGGAGGTATTGGTACTATTACGATTACTAGCACAAGTGTTAGTTCTCAAACTACAAAGACATCTGTAATGCCACCTCGTCCTACTATGTCCGGGACAGTGGCCAATTCTGATGTGTATCATGTTGTAGTTTGTCAGCTTTCCTCCTGTTTTATTTTATTTTCGAAGTTTATGAAAACTTACTATCTTGGAGTATCCGCCAGTAGTAGTACGACCTGTACATCTATCAACCCAACGACTAGTACATCTTCAATAACACTATCGAACCTCAATAGGTCTGGGATACCATCAGACTGTAATATGTATTATGTGATTATGAGTGAGTGCCTATCTACTATCATTTTCGCCCTCCGAGAACTCGTACGGGAAATCATGCTAATTGTAGTCTATCTATCATTCCGTACCCAATGATACGTGCCCTAGCATTGAGGCAAACTTCGCCATCACGGATGCAGAGTTCACAAATAGATTTTGACTGTCTCGTCCGATTCAATGAAGAATTTTGGATTGGGACAGGCGTATTACGTTAGTGTTTCCTCTTTGTCTAAGGAATTCCTCAAAAGAAGAGTGTTGCCGTACTTTTAAATTTGACTAATTTTAAATTCACAATATAAAATTCAATATTATATCTTCAAATTTCCTAATATGGTAGTCATTTTGGTTAATTCATTCATGTAATCTTATACTGCAGGTCAATGGCAAATCAGGTACAGTAGGCCAAGAGAAATAAACCAATGAGTTAAACATTCTAACCTATCTAATTTAACTTGGACTTGATACGACTTGGTTGCCTATTAATTGGACTCAGTTGCCTAAGTATCCTTGCTTTGTTTACCAACAAGCTTTAATCATATGACCAGTGGTATCATTCAATTCACCACTGTACTTTTTTAGTACTTTAACCACCCCGCTCCCCTTCAACTTTCCTCAATTCCTAACATTCAAAACTATTCTTTCCCTATTGCCAGTATGTCAACCATGCCAGAACACACGAATGAGGAAGCCCCTCGGAAGACTGCCGTGGAAGAAAAGTTCTGGGACATCGGCACAGTAGCTGTATATTGGAAGGCCTCATCTGGTGAAACTCGTATTTCAATTATGCATAGACCAATATTCTCGAGAACCGTTCGCGAATGCCGCCATGGGACAATCATTGAAGTAGCACCCAGTCACGACGGTACCCCAACAATTTCAGCATCCTGGGGAACACCAGTACCCGATCCGCATCCTCTATATGCTCTCCGAATTTATGACACCTCGCCCGATGCAGCCATGCCAGGACGCGCAATAGAGTTAGCAAAGGTCATCAATGAGAAGACTTGGGATGAACGTTCTGCAGCCGGTCGTGCAGAATACGATCGTATTGAGTTGGTAGTCATGCCCATGTCTGAGGATGCGACAACTGAGGAAAAGGTGCAAAAGTGTAAAATGAACTATATTGCTGAAGTAGCAACTCGTGATAAAAATTGGCATTTACCAAGAACATTTCGGGACAATGATTATCAGAGGGGTATTGTCATTATCGACCAGCTACGAGAAGAGTGGCGAAATGCTTTCGATCGTCCTACAGCGGACTCGGCATATTTTGAGGATTTGGAATGTCCATTTATCGTAATTATACTTTTCCTTGCGTTTATGGATAGCACTTTATTGAGATACATACTATTGGGTTCTCTGAAGCTAATATCATTTGTGTTGATAACAGAAAAACCATACTGTGGATTGGAAATGGGAGAGTAGGCTAGATGCGAATTACAACTCACCAGATTGGGCGGAAAACCCCTACGGTACTTATTTGATGGTTGAATGGGACTTTGAAAAGACACATTATCCTGAATATGAATTTAGAGTCGTTGATGGAGTCGTATTGAGCATTGGAGATGAGCCAAAGGAAGGAGAGGAGGAAGAGGCAGGAAAGGAGGAGGAGGAGGAAGAGGGGGAGGAGGAGGAAGAGTATGTGTATCCGGAATTGAGAGTTACGCCGCATGCTCTCGTGCATCTTGATTATGATTTGAGGGAGTTGAGGGAAGGTATTGAGGGTTACTATGTTAATTATGCCGGTGATGGATGTATTGAAGAGGAATTGGCCCTCAGAGCCAGTGGTGGAGATTGGCAGCATGTATTGCCGACGAATGCTCGCGGTTATTATGGTGATGACGAATGTGAAGAAGACGAAGAGGAAGAAGACGAAGAGAAAGAAGCAGAGGAAAGTACGAGAATGAATGAAGAGTGGAGAGTGAAGGAGGAGGCAGAGTTATTGGAATACTTGAACAGGGAGGAAGAGATGAAATTGAAACATGAGGCAGATATGTTGGACTTTGAGAAAAAAGTCGAGGAGATCAGATTGAGATTCGAGTCGGAGAAGTTGAAGAAGTTGACTATTGAGTAGGGATTTAGCTGAGGTCTCATTTAGTCGTTATCTCATTTGGCTAGCTTACTAGAATCACTGTTCCATCTCCAATGCAAAACCACTTTTCAAATTATTCAATTCTCTTTCATTATTCTCCTTGACTTGTTCAACATTGAAACTTTTGAATTCCATCATATCTACCCATTATTGGCATTTCTGTCTACATCCATATGTTGTATATAATATAATCAGAACGGAAATAGTACTTACTTACTTACTTACTTACTTACTTACTTACCCAGTGAGAGGGCCATGAATTTATAACACCAAACAAATTTTAAAACCAGGAACACTACGAGTACTGGGAGAAATATAATAAACCAATATATGAAATATCTAACAGAGTCTAATATAGTCTGATACAACCTAGCTTAATTCTAAAGTAAATGAAGAGAAGGGAGGTCAATTGAGTACTGTACCGTCTTCATCTTTTAAGCAAGCACATCTCTCAACCAAGCATCTACTTAATCAATCACCTCTCTCAATTAGACACCGCTTTTCAACCAAGCACTCAACTACTCAACTACTCAACAACTCCCCCAAGCACCTCCCTCCCAAGCACCCTTTTCAAAAAAAAAAATACATACCGTATCTCAAGCAATCTCAAGCAATCTCAAGCAAGCTCACACTAAGATCTCTCATTCCAAGATCTGCCGCCGAATTCGAGAGTGCGTATTCTAATGAACTTTGTGCCGTGTTGGTTTTGAATGCGGAAGTGTCTGAAGCAAAAGTGCCGGAAGTGCCTTTTGCAGCTGTATTACATCCAGCGATAGAAGTAGTGTTGTTGGTGGTATTAAAAGCAGCAGAACTACCATCAAACGCAGAACCCCCACCACCAAAAGCATTCTGCGTATAATTCTCCCCATCAAACCCCACGTTAACTCCCACATTAAATGTCGATAGATCATCCAAATCAAGACCATAATCCATATTCGCATCACCAACACTAGCACCACTAGCACCTTCTCCTCCTCCCAACACCCGCTTCTGTGCATCCAAACTCCCCTTCAGCCCATCCGCCACCAACTCCGTACTCACATTCAACTTAGCCATCTCACCCGGCGATCTTTCCTGCGAATGTATAAACTCCTCAAAATCAAACCCCGCATCCTGTTCCATCTCAAACCCCATTCCCATTCCCATCCCCATATTATCCGTCCCCAAAAGATCCAAATCCATATCCGTTCCCATCAATTCCAAATCCAAATCCAAATCCAAATCCAGATCCCGATCCAAATCAAAACCCGCCAACAACTCATCATCATTCAAGAACGCCGGACCCTGTGGTATCTGATTCGAGTTCTGATTTTGATGATTCTGATTTTGATCTTGAAGCTGTTGAGACCTAGCAAATCCAGCCGAAAGCAAAGATTGCGATTGCGGCTGTGGAGCATGAAGATTCCCGCTGCCGTTGCTGGTTGAGAATCGTATCGCGTTGTTGAAATATTGATTTCCCGCTTGAGTACGATTGAGATCAAGATTAATCCCACTTCCACTTGCACTTCCACTTCCACTTTCATCCAACCTCTCTTTCATCCCCACAGCACCCTCATTCATCCGATCCCTTCCCCACTGCCTAGGCCCCTCACTCACCACCCCACACCAAAACTTAAATTTCTCCAACAACACCCCATCATCCGCAGGCGTAATCCCCAACCCCGTAATCTCCCTTGCTTTTTCCCTCAATCCCTCATCACTCGGTACTCTCCCCACCTTCATCTCCCTATCCACATATTCCCTCAACCCATTTTCCAATTTTCTCGAACAGAAAACCTTTGCCGGGGCTTCATATCTAGATTTGGATTTTAAATCCCTCACAAATCCATTCGCCGTTTCCCCTCTAATCTTTACCAATTTTTCTTTTTCATTCACCCTTGCAATATTAATTTTTACTTCCCCGTTACCATTACCATTTCCATTTCCATTCTCGTCAATATCCACAACACCAACCCCACCACTTCTAAACCCATCCCCCGGATTAACATAAGGAGGCGAGAAACCAGATCCACCAGATTCTAAATTCCAGCTAACATCATTCATTGGTAATCCAGGACCTTCATTAGTAGGACTAAGACCTACGTCTCGTTTGAATCGCATTAACCATTCTGCATTATCCGCCGCCGTTTGATTCCAAGGATCAT
>JWJB01010716.1:0-15990 GCA_000812895.1 Rutstroemia sydowiana
TAGGAAAATAGCATTGCCAACTAGAGTTGCGGTTAAATAACTTCCGGAAAGAAGAATATTCAATAGCTCGTTTCGGATGTATTCCTTGTCGCTGGTGAATTTGCATATTTTCTCTAAAACGCTCATTGGAGAGCGGTTGCTCTGCTCTATTGACTTATCTTCATCCAACTCTTCGTCTATCAAGTCATCAATAATCGCGTGGATCTCGGCGCATATTTTCAACCATTTGTTATTATTTCGCCTTAGCCATAACGACCCGCCTAAATTATAGCGCCTCCACAGTTCCTTCGATGCCTCACCGAGGAGTGCTGGAAGTTTTTGCACACCAGGGCTATCAATTTTCGGCGTGAGATGTATGCCCGGCTTTTCAAAAACAGCCTCTATAGATGTTTCAAAGAACAAGGCATTCAGAAAACTCTGTAGATCAATTGTCGAAGAATCTCCAGGGATCTCTTGTAACATTTTGTCGACATGGCGATTGAATACTGGAGCGTCTGGCAGACCAGCCTGCAGCCTACCCCTCGTCTTACCGACAGCAACATCTCCATCCAGAGCCTCAATCACCCATCAGTCTACAAGTATTTAACCGGGCCCCCTTTCCCCTACACTTTAGATTCTTTCCATGAGTATTACCACTCTGTTTTGAATCTAGAATCGATTGCTGCATCGGGGGAATTGCTTGATGCTATGATTACGCCTTCTTTAGGAAGAAGTGCTGGGGTAGGAGGAGTGGGAGGAAGTACAGAGAGGAGATGGGTGGGCACTGGTATGCCATTTCCGACAATTAGAGAGGTGGAGCCGATTACGGGGATTGAGACTATGGTTGGACAAATCGATGTTAGAAGACGGACTTATGTTGCTGAGATGTGTGGTGGAGAGAAGGAGCAGCGGAGATTGACGACTATTAATCGCGCGCGAGTTGCTGGTGATCCGGAGATTGAGTGGGAGATTGGTTGTGAGTGGATATTTTCTTTCTCATGGCCAACTAAAACGAATACATGAAATTGTGATGAATAAATACCCGAATGTGAATGAATCAGCTAATTGAATATACAGTTTGGCTATCCCCAGAATACCATGGTCGAGGAATCATGCCGGCTGTACTCTCAACTCTGATTAGGGAATTCTTTGTGCCATATATGAATATAAAAAAGCTGTCTGCCACATACTTGGAATACAACAAGGCTAGCAGAAGGGTATTTGAAAAGTGTGGTTTTACCTATGAGGGCTCGGCGGAAGGGGTTATGGAATTGCCGGAAGTCAAGATGAAGCAATTAGGACCGGAATGGCAGGGGAAGAAAATAGGTGTGGGACTTATGGTGTGGAATGGCATTGTGATATGAAATGGGAAACGGCAAAAATAGGGCACTGGTCAATGCGGTGGGAATGAATTAGAGGCCCGGCAGAAGATTGATGAAATTAGCACATGGTGTTACATCGATCTTTGGGAGAATTACATGATTGTAATGTGACACGGCACTAATTCAACATAACGAGCACGCATCATGAAAGTCACAGGTCAATCAAGATCATAGTAACAGACATGTAGAGGAAAATAGCAGGGCTAATGTTGATTCTGATGATATATACCTCTGTTATCCGACGAAACAAATTTAGCAGCAACTGCGAGATATTGTCGCAGGTAATAAATGATGACAAGATGCTATAAGCAAGCAACATTGAATGGCCCAAGAAAGCAATCTAGTCCCGAAATTATACTCACTCACTAACAAAAGCGACCTTGACACCGTTCTTGCTTTGCTTGTGGAAGGTTCTGACCGGTACGTATTCCAAGCACTCATCCATATTTTCACAGCTCTTGAACCGATGCACGATTCTGTAGATTACTATGGCTGTATCTAACAATGCTTGCGCAGTAGCAGGGCATTGGTGAGGAACTCCCCCAAATGCCATGAAGTTAAAGCCCGGGGGTCTCCCATCCCAGCGTTCTGGTCGAAAATCCTTGGCGTCTTCTCCCCACATATCTTCATCAGTATGCATCAATCCCAATGCAAGTTCCAACCGATCACCAGGTTTAAGGAGAGTAACATCTTGGCGATTGGGACCACTACCAAAAGGAAGTAAACAAAAAGAGGTGCAAATTCTCGAGATAACATCCACAGGACTAAGAATTCGTAGCGCTAGCGATTATTAATTTTGGCTATATATATAACTTCTGTTACATCAGTAGATGGGTAGACTTACTTTCGTAGATTACCCAGCTCAAGTAGTCGTGGGCCAATGTAGTGGGTTGAGCTCTCAATTTTCGATAGACACGAGGATGCCTAGCAAGTAGGAAAATAGCATTGCCAACTAGAGTTGCGGTTAAATAACTTCCGGAAAGAAGAATATTCAATAGCTCGTTTCGGATGTATTCCTTGTCGCTGGTGAATTTGCATATTTTCTCTAAAACGCTCATTGGAGAGCGGTTGCTCTGCTCTATTGACTTATCTTCATCCAACTCTTCGTCTATCAAGTCATCAATAATCGCGTGGATCTCGGCGCATATTTTCAACCATTTGTTATTATTTCGCCTTAGCCATAACGACCCGCCTAAATTATAGCGCCTCCACAGTTCCTTCGATGCCTCACCGAGGAGTGCTGGAAGTTTTTGCACACCAGGGCTATCAATTTTCGGCGTGAGATGTATGCCCGGCTTTTCAAAAACAGCCTCTATAGATGTTTCAAAGAACAAGGCATTCAGAAAACTCTGTAGATCAATTGTCGAAGAATCTCCAGGGATCTCTTGTAACATTTTGTCGACATGGCGATTGAATACTGGAGCGTCTGGCAGACCAGCCTGCAGCTCTGCGAAGGATAAATTGATGTAGTGCTGTGACCTTTTCCAAAGAAAACTATTGACTCCATCCTTAAGAAGTGGCTGAGCTGCTTTATGATTTAGAGGCTCATTCCCAAACTCGCCCATTTCCTTGAATAGCACAATTAACATATTTGTAACGTCCATGGTCAAGTAATGTTTCCTGCCAAAAAAGTTGATCTGAACCGTCTTCCCAAACAAATGGAACATATCTTCATGAATAAGTCTAGTATCTCCAATGATCCACCGCTTTATGGCCAAACCCAGGCCCATCATGGGCTCGATGATCTGGTGGCAAAACTTTGTACTCCAACCACCACCTGGTGGGCTAGAGACGAGGTAAATTGTCAAGAGACATGTATGAATCCGGAAAGTTAGCATAACAAATGGTAAAACTGGTTGAACAATCGAAGCTATAACAAATCCCAACGAATGATCCATGGCCAATAACGACAAGAGAGAATGATGGGGGTGGTAATCAGGGAAAAATTGACAAACAATGCAAGAGCAGGCAATGGTTTTCATTATCACATCAACAATAGACATGAGTATCGTACCGAAGATTACTACATTCTTGAGACGGGCCACAGAAGTCCAACAATGAGGCGCCATTAGCAAGTAGAACCAAAGTCTTCAACTGTACTTGTACTTGTACTCCTGGGTTTTGGTGTGCAGTGATTGAAATTTTGTAGAATTATTTCCCCAACTTCAACCTCGAGATTTTACTGAGCCTTACCTTGGTAAAAATCTAACTTTGTCTCGAAGGCTTACCTACGTAAACAATCAAGCAAGCTTTTGAGGAAGGAACAATCATAAGATACCTTATCGCCGATACCAATGCCAATATCAACCACCGCCACTTACCCTCATACCTGATACACTCGACTGACCATTTCAATGTCTTTTCTGATCATACAGATTTTTCAATTGTCTTTTACCTGTACCTCTTTTCTAATTTCTCCCTATCTAATCCGTAAGTCAAAGTTATGAAACTTATTATTGGACTCTAATGCATCCATATTTGCAAAAGCATGGGCTACATTTGCATCTTTACCATTTTCTATTACAGCTTTGACTGCCCCCACTAGGCTTTCCGTATTGATTTTCAAGCGAAGCCCACATATCCTTCTCCAATATTTCGGGAGGTACATTCCTCACAGCATTCGCACCTGCAGCTGGTCCAGGGTCGTTGAAGATTTCGATTTTCCTCCAGCTCTTTCCAACTTCTAAAATCGTACCACCAGGATATTCATCTGATACTACGAGTGCGAGCATAGCTTCAGCTACATACTCGGGTGTCACCCAAGCTTCTTCGTCTTCCTTTTCACCTTCCGGGATGTACTTTAACTTCTCTGGGTGATCTGTCCATAATGGAGTTCTGATAAGTCCAGGTGCTACGGCACTGACACGTATTTTAGGTATATTATCCCGAGGAGGATCGTCTAGTCGCCATAAAGAACGAACGAAGCCTTGAACGGCATGCTTTGAGGCGACATATATCGGGCATGGAAAGAAAGGAACTTGGCCTGCAACACTGGATATGTGAATGATAAAGCCCGGCTTTTTGTGCGACATAAAATGGGTGATGGCCATTTGAGTTGCGCGGATCGGATGCGTTATATTGATGTCGACAGATTTATATCTTGATTCAGATGTGGTATCCGTAGAGGGAGGGGCATCGGGTGGGTTCCAGAAATTGGACCACGGCTGAAGATCATTGGCGTCAGTGGTAATCCCCACAGAAAGATACAACAGATAAGACTTACAGGCTCATAAATTCCAGCTCCAGGGCAAACAATATCTGCTCCACCAAATTTCTCTGAAGCGATGGCGAAGCATTTATCCAATTCACTCCATTGCGTCACATCTGTCTTCTGAAATATAGCTGTGGGTCCTGCGGAATCCGAAGAGTATTTTGAAATCAACTCTTCGGATTCTGGACGCAGTCCTAGATCTGCAATAATGACATTGCAGCCTTTACTGAGCAATAGACTTGCAAAGGAGAAGTTTATGCCAGAGCCAGCTCCAGTGACGATAGCCGTCTTGCCGTCAACTTGGGTTGCCATATTGGAAATGTATGAATTAACTTGTGAAGAGTGCCTGTTTTTGAATTGGAGTTTGTATCAATAATACGTGGTCAATATATACTCTATACTATAAGATGAAACCAATATCCTCGGACTATCTGCGGCCATTCGACAGCACTGACAAGCCGTCCTAATTCCACGATAAAGTGCGTGTGATCGCGATAGTTACTGAACGAAGCGGGGGTTGATTGTCTAATGCAACATATTTCGGTCATGAGCGACTTGTACTTGTCAATTGTATCAATTATGTTAGATGCCGGTGGATCTTATCAATGACAGGGCTCGGGGGTAGCTTTCATAACATTGATGTCTCATATACCCCACATGTGTTTCCTCTGCTTGGTTTCCACTATTCAGTCACACTAACGATGACAGCGCGGGGTAGCGGCCAATGAATTCTACGGGCTTATTACGGTACTTCCAAGGTGGGCTACCCTGCCCAGCTTCTTCCAAGTTTTTAGCTCGGCATTCCCGATTAGGTATCACAGCTCCGTAGGCGACGAGCTGTATGAGCTAGGATGGAGAAACTTTTCCGATGCATTAAATTGTACAATTTCACAATACAAAAAATGTCAGATAATTGTGAGGAAGGTAACCCGAGCCAGCTTCGTTCATAAACCAAGGTACGGCCCTGAAAATCTCCTCAGCCCAAAATGCTTTGGGATCAAATCCACAAAAATCTGGGGACCCCACGATCTTAATTTCCCCAGACGGGGGAAAAGATATGACTCGTCTTGACTATTTAGTGTCGACCTAACGACTTTCTAAACCATCAAGCACTATTTCGTCCGTAGGTCCGGCTGTCACGATGTACAAAACAAGCAGGGATCGACGGTGTGCATCTTCACGATATATAACATCAACTGCATATATGGTAGGGTAGTTTATCTTGACATCTATAAAGCACAACTCATTTCCTGATGTTTTGTTGAGATTTTCAGATGAACAACATCCAAATATTCATATCTTCCTCAATAATTAATATTTTGAGCCTTCCATCTTTACACAATGGCGCGAAAGTACATTGGAGGCTCGGGTGAGGCCTTGACCATATGGATCTCTGTCGCGGCTTCTACTGTTCTAGTTTTCTATGGTTACGACCAGGTAAGTAATTATCTTTAGATTGTTTCCATATCGCATCGCTAATAATACCGATAGGGTGTGTTCGGAAATGTTCTGGTTGGCGAGGATTTCCTCACAACCATGGGATTTCCATCTACCAGTGTACAAGGTACAATGACTTCAATCTATAATCTTGGATGTTTCTTCGGAGCTCTATCTACCATCTGGAGTGGTGATATTCTCGGTCGACCTAGAGTCATTCTTCTCGGTAGCACAATTATCGCTCTAGGTGGAATCATCCAAGCTTCCAGTTTTAGCGTTGCGCAGATGATGGTAGGTAGAGTTGTGGCAGGCTTGGGAACGGGCATGAACACTGCGACTGCGGGAATCTGGCAAGCGGAGACTAGTAAAATGAGGAGTCGTGGAAAACTTGTCATTATTCAGATGGCAAACTGTATTACTGGTTTCTCGATATCTAATTGGCTTACTCTCGGTTTCTCCTTTGCTAAGGGAAGCGTGGCATGGAGATTCCCTTTGGCTTTTCAAGTTTGTAAGTATATTCATTGATTAGAACTGAATAATGTAGCTAACATTTATAGTCTTTACTCTTATCATTTGGATTCTAGTTCCTTTCTTACCAGATTCTCCACGTCTCCTGATCAGAAAGGGGAAATATGATGAAGCATATGAAGTTCTTGCAGCACTTGAGGGCCATGGAGCAACGATCGATTCATCATCGGTTAAACAACAATTTAATATCATCAAGGATGTCTTGGACCGCGAACACATGAACACATACACCTGGGTGCAATTACTAACAGGAAAGGGACCATCTGGAGTCTTGCGACGTATGATACTTGGCGCATGGATGCAAGCAATGAATCAAATCAGCGGTATCAACGTCACCAGTTACTACATGACCTACGTATTCATCCATGCACTTGGAATCTCCACACTACGAGCTCGAATTCTAGCAGCCGCCGGATCTGTCGATTACTTGATCTTTGCTTGTCTTGCATACTTTGTTATTGAACGATACGGTCGCCGGCGAGTGATGATGACTTCCGCATTCGCTTGCTGCACATGTTGGGTAATCATCACTATTATGCTCTACCTGATTGATGCCGATCCAGCTCGCAGTTTCCAATATGGTGCTGTAGCCGTCTCATTCTTCTTTTTCTTTTTCGCATCATTCGGCTCAGGATGTCTCGGTGTTCCATGGCTTTATCCCACCGAGATTAACGCGCTTGAGATGAGAACCAAGGGTGCTTCTCTCGCAATGGCAACCAACTGGATCATGAATTACATGGTAGCTGAAGTGACGCCTTCGGGGATTGCGAATCTTGGTTGGAGATTCTGGATTATTTGGGCGGTGATTTGTGGGAGTTTTATCCCGATTACATATTTCTTTTACCCGGAGACGGCAAATAGAAGTTTGGAGGATATTGATCGATTCTTTGCGACAAAGCCGGGAATCTTTATTCATAATAATCCGGTTGCGACTCAGTTGAGAAGACCATATGAGTATGAGGAGGCGGATAGGAGACTTGGAGAGGCTGCGGATGAGAAAGAAAGATCTGGTTCAACCTCGGATAAAGAGAAAGCTGCCCAGGTAGCTGAGGTGGAACATGTTGAACGCTGAGGATATATATCTGATAGTGAGTAGGATTTATAGTTGATTTTGCGGGATGGGGAAGTGGGCAGGGGTTTGCTTTTTTGTTCATTACGAATTACGACTGAATGTTACGAAGCGCATGGAGTATTAGCGTTGCTATTTCAATATACCAGCATCATTCGAAAGAAGTGCATCCATAGTCTTCTTAGAATAGAAAATATATATCTTATCTGTTTTGACGTGGTTTGATTATAGATTAGTCCACGTGAATCTGGAAGCACAAATGATGCTAATTCCACGAGGGAATATTGAACGGCTTTACCAATGGGACATTCTAAATCACGTAAATTTAATTGGACGCCCTTACAGTGAAGAAGAGCGATTTCGCTATCATCGACAAAAATATGGTACGATAGTGATGCATTTTCCATCTATAGTAAGTAAGCACACAGATGGTAAATGTCATATGTCAGACCTCAGACGTAAGCCAACATGACCTATCCATTTACGCCTGCTTGCGGAAATAAACCCGTGATCCCACCCTTCATTCTTGCTATATTTTTGGAGATGAACCGAAAGTATTTGGCCGAAGTCCTACTTCTGGACCGAAAAACTTACCGACCGATCATATGTGTAGGAAATTTTGAATACGGATTATAATAATGGATACGGAGGATGCAATGCGCAATGTCTCGTCTTGTCGCGCCTTGCCTTGTCTTGCCTTGCGCCTCGAACGGTATTATTCCGAATACAGACAAAACTGAATTCACCTCAAATATAATTTCGCGATGACCAGAAAGCCATAAACCAATATCGATACTGATACTCATCGATATATAGGTTATGTATCACCGACCTCGGTCAGGACTCAAAAGCTGACCCGGACATCAACCAATAGCCAATTTCGTACCGTAATTCTTCGATGTTCGGTACATATCATATGCTAGTATGAGGCTGACCACCACCTCCATATCGAATATTGAGAGGCTATGTAAGATATTATTAGTAGAAGTATGTAGGCGCAGCTGAGATATTATAGATCGGGATGAGATAGATAGATACTTCGATATTTTCCCCGGAAATTTAAAAAGCCTAAGTATGAGTACTGTATGAGCAAGTACTAATGAATTAGTTCTATGTACCTATCTACTTACTACCTACTAGTACGTAGGTACCTACCTACTATACTAGACTTTCTAAATCATTAAGCTTAATCTTACTTAATATTCAACATCAGATTCAAAGCAAGTTTTGTTTTCCCCAAGTTCCGATTGAACGAATTCTTGGTCAAAGAGTTAAAATATCAAGGAAACTTTAAGAAAAACCCTATGAGTCGTTCATTCATGAAATAACCTCATAAGCTAACCCCGCGGGTCCCTGGTGGCCCGTTGATCAACAAGATGATGAAAGTAGGGGAGCAATTCCGTGTGGAGATCAGCGGTGAATGATTAAAGTCCGAAGAAAGAGCCCCTCTCATTATCACATTTATTATATTATTCTTGATTTATATACTGTGACGACTTTATGAATTACTGGTATTGTATTGTATATCCACATGATTACTACGAGTAGATAGATACCTTTTCATTTCTTTTAATTATAGATATAGATGCCAAAAGGCGGAGTGCATGAGAGAATTACGCTATTGCCTATTTCCAGTCGTGCATCGTATGAGGTTTGTGGCACTGGTATGCTACTGTACAGTAGTATCATAAGGTATAGAAATCATCTAATCGTGGTTCGGCTTCGGCGGCTTTGGCGGTTTTATAAAGGGTAAGTGAGTGGATTTTGTAGGTCACAATATTACGACATTCTTCAGACCCATTGAATATAATTTTCCGGTTTTTGATATGTCCATCATGGTCATTGATAATGATGAATGGAGAGCCTCTCTCTCTTACTTCTTCTCTTTGAAGTGGGGGGTTGAGGGGCAAGAACGCGAATGGTGATCACTGATATGAGACTGGTAGGCTCGGTCTGATCCGCGAGACACTTCAAAGATCGCGATCATACATATAATTACGGTAGTTAGTTAGATCCCCGGGGATTTTATAACGCATATAATCCACATTGTAGAAATACAAGTACCATATCATGCACAGTGATTCTGTATGAAGTAAATATTAGAAAACGTAAGAAACACAAGGAAAGACCTTATTCCCCTCAAAGTGGAAGATGTTTGACAAAATACTCGTTCATCGTCCACTATCTTGAAATTTTAACAAGATGTACCAAGATTTTTATTTGGTAGGTGAATTGAGTCATGTTCTGGGGTGGCTTTGATTAGCAAGGCAGGGCAAGTTCAATATTTCCGATTGTGATGTACTTTGTACGAAGTAGAAGTAACCTCGAGCTTAACCTTACCAAGTAATTCACTCCCGCTCTAAGCCAACCAAAATACCCTGGATTGATATTTTCTCATAGGATTTGTTTTGCGACGAGTCAAGAAAATGTTTTAACAAATAAATACAAATAACCAACTACCCTTTATAGACCAAATTTCCTTATTCAAGTCACACCCGCATTGACGTAAGGCTATTTGCAGCTGAAATCGGAGGAGGGGGGACCGAGGGGAGAAAATGCTAGGAAATACTAGGAAATGCCTCAATATTAAAATATATTTTGATGTATCAGGAGAATATTATCCCATCATAAAAGATGATTGTCATCTGGTCTACTTAATCCGGCGAAATTACTAGTTCTTGCTGGTGGCCCTGATCGGTGTACGAGATATTTAAATCGGAGGTGTGTTGTATGTAAGATTTTGTGTTGCCCTTTCGTAAGGTAATAAGATATAAGTTTTGGATGCACCGCATTTCGCTTTTTTTATATTGTTGAATGTTCTTGTTCATGTCGTACTCCATTACTTCTTTGAAAAGAAAAAAATCAACAACTCAACATTGACAACTCATCAAGTAATCAAACATTCTCCTATAACTGAATCTAAATATATTAACCATCTCATATACTTTCTTCGGTCTTCGAGTCTTCCATTTAGTTGAATCTTTTTCTGATATCAAATCACCAAATATCCTTCCGTGAAACCTTTCAAGCTTTCAATATGTCGAGAACCCATACATCCCATACAACCGCCACCGGTGCCGATGGCAAACAATATTACTTGATCACAAATGTCGCCTCATCAAATACTTCAACCAGTGAAGTTGATCTTCATGCCAAGGCATGGACATTACCATACACCATCGATGATTCCGATTTGACCTTCGACGGAACCCCTCTAAACATGCTATATGAAGAAAACAAGTACATGGCCGAACACGTGAGTTACAATTCACATGACTCAAAATCACACGAGGTAAATTCCTTCCTACCATACGCCTTGAGAGGTACAAAGAATAGCCAGCTAATTGAGACTTTCTAGAGTTCTCGAGGCCGCGAAAGAACCCGTCAAAAGAAGTGAAATATACTTTCATTTCTTGATAGATGGACACAATTTTAAACTCCCGAATAATTCTTTTTGGCATCAGACCAAACCAGGTCAACATACCAAAAAGTAATTCTCTCGTTCAAAGACACATGGATAAGAATCGGATTTCTGGCCCCGCGCAGTATGGATATGGACTAGATAGATTAGCAACAACCCCGAATTGAGGACGGATTACCTGCGTAAGGTAAACCGCGAAATCATAAAGTCTCGAATCCTTCTCCCGCAGAGCACAATGTATACAGTCGTTACTGGAAATATGAAACCGAACACAATACGGTCGTTGGATATTTGTTCTCGGGTCATTCTTCCGCATTCCATGAGCAGATTGAGTATCATCGATGCAATTCATCATCGAACATACGACGCCATTGAAATTTCTTTCGCGCGGCAGTCTGTTAAGGGATGGACTTGGAGTAGAACTACGGATGGATATTTCTCCTTCAGTATTCTGAATTAGAGAATTAGATTCAGTGCTTCCTGCTATGGTTATGAAGATGGCAGGTCAAGGTTGGGATCGATCATTACAGCGAGTTTTGCATTTCAGGCGTTCATGATGGTTATGAATTCATGAGATATGATATTGGGATATGAGGCGAAGATTGGCATGAGAGAGAATTGATCTGTATTCCAGTGTTTGGGCATGGCTATTACTCAATTTGGCAGGTGCTTTAGATGGTAACCTTGACTAAAGGCCCGGCGTTATTGTTAGAGAAAGGTTCATCAAGGGAATAAATCATGTGCTAGCTTTTCTCCAATCAGACGGGACAGCGGAATCTCTATCGAGATATCCACAATGTAGCATCGTAGATTTTTGAATAGATATATTTGAATAGCAGTAGGTATCAATTGATCATAAACGCATCTCAATAACTTCATCATACACTCGCGATCCACTTTTAGATGTACGTCCTCCTTGCAATGATAGTTTGAAATTTTCACTTCAATCTACCTTCAACAGCCTTCCAGTTGATCACGTCCCAAATCGCGCTGAAATATTCCGCCTTCCTGTTTTGATATTGCAGATAGTATGCATGCTCCCAAGCATCTACACCTAGAAGCGGGGTATATTTACCCACTACCGGGTCTTGATTCGCATATGTTCTGATCTGTACTTGGCCCGTCTCATTATCCTTGACTAACCATGCCCATCCACTACCTTGGATACCTGCTAATGCGGTGTTGAATTTTGTTTTGAAGGATGAGAAGTCTTTGTAGCTAGTTTCAATCGCGGTCTATTACATCGTAATCAGTTGACATTCATAAAATGGCCATTAAACAGCGAGAAATACCTTGAGAGCACCAGAAGGTTCTCCACCACCACCATTCTTGCTAGGCGCCAAATTCTCCCAGAATAAGCTGTGATTCAAATGTCCACCCCCATGGAAGTTAATAAGAGGTTGTAAGGCAATGGCAGCAGCAACATCGTTCTTGGATTCTGCGGTAGCAAGTTGTTCCGATGCTGCATTGTAGCTATTGACGTATGTTTGATGATGATTCTTGTGGTGAAGCTCCATGATTTTACCGGAGACGGAGGGTTCTAGCGCACCATAATCGTCTATAGGTTTTAGTTAGCATCTTGAAGAGATAGTAATTGCTTGATCAATGGGCAACATACATGGCAGATCGGGAAGAGTAGCTTTAGTGCGGATAAAGCTTGTGCTTACCATAGAGGCAGCTCGTTTCGAAGAGTTAGCTCGAAGGGCAGAGCGAGCTAAGGTAGAGCTGCGAAGAAGTGTTGTCGACATTTTTAATAGTAGTGTAGCTGTGCGCGGATCAGATTTGATACAAGTCCAATGGTTACCGGTATGTTAACCTTTGATTTCAATTGAGGGGTTTGAAAGAATGAGGAGCTGGGGAATTAATAATTGGAGCTTTGAACAATTATGTCACCAATGGCACCGATGATGCCGATGATTAGTAAGCATTCGAAGAGAGGTACAAGTACTAACACGAAACGCGGTTGGTATCGATACGTCAAGTTATCTTTTTGGGAATTGATATTCATTCAATTTATACTTGTTCTGTAATATAGAATAAATCATTCCATTCTATCTCTATGTATTTGGACAGTTGGGAAAAGCCTTCATTACTTTGCTGCGGTGCTGCGGAGCTGCGACCGATAGTCTAGCAATGTCTTACTATGATGTCGACGCGATCTTAACTGATGCTCAAGTATTTACCCCTCATCACGAAGCCCACCTTTATGACTATGAACCCCATGTTAACCCAACTTTACCCCGTCATAGAAAATACCCTGTACCTTCGAACTCGACGTGCCATCCCTTGGTTATCTCGACAACAATTCAACCAACACACTCAAGAAACATACACGAGTTGATCTTCCCCTCTGGCTTGCCGAACTCCTAGCCGTTTCCTTTCCCCATACAAAGAAACCACTCGTGAGCCTAGATCTTCCTGCCTGTCTCTCACAACGCGTTCTCAATGCTTTGAAAGCCGATCCTAAGAGTGTTGATCTTCGAAGCTTGGCGCAAAATTTCTATGGCTTGGGAGCTAGGACTTTAGAGCTGTTTAAGGAGGAGGAACTTTGTGATGTTTTGATGGAGAGTTGGAGAATTAGAGCGGCGGAAATAAGTGACCATGCGGGAAGTGGGATGCAGAGTAATGGGAGAGGTGCAGGAGAGGGGGTGGAGTTTCTGAGAGGTTTGGATGAGTCGGAAAGAGGACTGTTCAGAGTGGCACATGAGGGTTCTAAGTCGATGGGAAAGTGGATGGGTGATGTGAAGAAAGGTTGAAAGACTCCGTGGAATCAGGGGAGTCGTCGCGTTTTGGAAGTAGACTGTGATACAAGATCTCGCATATTGCTTACTCGACATCAGTTGCCGAAAGATGGGGTAACACAATGTTTACTTGACATCAATCGTCGAAATATGGGGGAATGCATTCGCTCCCTTGACACAAATTGCCGAGGGTCAGGGAATATGGCATTGCATTTTGGGTATGCCCAACCAACATTGGGAAAATGCCAACTCGTCGAGAAATACTTACGTTGAAAGCGATAACGAGTTGATCCAGAAACGGCGTTGCCGTGTATATTAGAAATGCTATCTTAGGGGGTGGGTACATGCCTGGTGAAAGGGTGAAAGCATGGCATCAAAGTCGTACTCGGCGGTGTAGCTCACCCTAGATATTTCATTCTCCTTTTAGGCAAACATAAATATCTCAAACCAAACCCTCGGGTTCGACCCCGGGGATATAATGGCGACCGCACGCTCAATTGTGTGGTTGGAAAGGCCGGATCCATTTACTCCATTTAGTTAGTTTTCAAAAACTCTCGATTGTTCTGTAAGATTTTGATTCCTGGCTTGAGATCATCAAGCTGAGAACACCAATTTCAATGTTTTTACTCCTCATTCTACCCCCTGATATAGCCCCCGGTCGTGTTAACAACAGTTGGTTAACCCCACTACAGTAGTGCTGAATCCTGATATGATTTACTTCGGAGCTGCTGTAACTTACTGCTTCGATATTGTATTTATGTTATTTCCGTCTATTTCCGTCTATTTCATTCTTTAATATCGATTTCAGATTTATCCACAATCGACTTGGCCGCTTAGCCGCATCCCTTGCAGATTTCATCGGCAGAAACCTTCGCTCCTAGAGTGCCCGCACAATGCAATTCACAATCTCTTGCAAGGCTGGAAATTTAGTGTTCAGTGTTGCAAGACATAATTGCACTTGTTTTATTACATTCATCATCCATGAAGGTATTTGACATAATCATCGGCGTTAACTTCCTCAGCTCCTCAGATGCAGATATCAGATTACAAATACACATAGCTATGTTGGCAATCTTCACCAATACTATTAGTCTGGCACTCTGCATTTCAGACTTCCTGATAGAGAGTATGTATAAGCGTTTGGTCGGATTTTTAGAATACGTGGTCCGCACCTCTTATCTTGGCCAATCAGATCGTTTGGATCGCATGAAATACGACGTTGATGATCAAAAACGGAATGTAGCATGGAGCGGAGCTTTGCTGAAGTGGTAAATGAACGCCGCAATCTTAGGTATACAACTGCGGCTGAAATGGATTTCTTCATGTATCGTTCAGGGTGTTGATGTGCGATTTATTGGTGTGTGTTGGTTTCTGCAGCTGTTGGGTTTGATCTCATGCTCTCGGGTCTTTCCGTGCCAACTGCAGACCAACTCCGACCCCAATAATAAATATTTTACCTTATTATGATGGAATGTATACCCCATAAAGGTGTTCTCATCCCTCTGGCTACTTCAATTCAAGCATTGTAGAGCTTTTCATATTTGCCACCATTTCCCCTTCAAGTCTTTTGCAATCCTCACACCAAATCGATCCAAGTCCTAAAACATATCAACCATGGAAGCTCTATCCGCCCACGTAAGAGAAGTTGCCAAAACAGCCGATGTAGTTCAGCGGAAGAAGATGATCGATGAGCTTAAAGATCTTTCAATTGAGCTTGAAACACCTTGGGATTCTATGCAGCGCATCATGTATTTGGTAGGTTCGTCTCAGACTGTGTTATACGTTGAACTTAAGCACCTGAATATACGTTGACAAATTTATTAAATTTAGCAATTCCAATTGATGGGTGCTCAAATTGGTTGCGATCTGAAGCTCTTTGAAATCATGTCCGCAAGTAAGGAACCTATGACTGCTGAGCACTTGGCAAAAGCTACGAATTCGGATCCCGTGTTCCTAGGTTAGTATTAGGATGATCCCAAGATGGTTTTCGATAGTTAAAAAAATTTCTTACATGTATTTAATTTAGTACGCTTATTGAGGTATCTCGCTTCTGTTCGTATGATACGAGAAACCGGCAAGAACACATTCGAGGCCAACAGGGTAACTGGCGCATTGTCTCAAAGGGGGTTCAAGGGTGGAATTGGCCATTAGTCAGTCTTCACCGTCACTTTGATTGCACGGAGTGTTCATATCACTTCATCTATGGCTAACACTTTTATTTT
>JWJB01010719.1:0-12024 GCA_000812895.1 Rutstroemia sydowiana
AGTCACAAAAAATAAACAAGAACACAACACACAGCGCCCATACTCCATCGTTATATGCATTAAGAAAACAAAAGTAAAGTAAAGAATAACCCTCTTTCTCTCTCGAGAAATCCCCACTACAGCAAGTAATCTCCACTACCACATCTCATCATCCGCCGGTTCATGATCATGCTGTGAGTGTCCATAGTCGTAATAATCCTTGTGATCATCACCATAATGATCTTGTTCATTATAACCATTTTCACTATTATGCTGAGCGGTGCGAGATTCCGGGCGATGATGTTGATCATCGTCATCTTGATGATCATAATCATATATTTGCGAATCATCAACATAATCGACACCTTCTGAGGCATGATTTGGATTCTGTGATGATTCCGCATATTGTGTAATTCCCTGATGCAATTGTTAGCTGATCCTCAAAAATATCATTGTGCAAGAACTCATACTTGGTGATAATCATAGCGATATTGTTCCCCACCCTCTTGCTGTAGTTGTTGCTGCCTAAGTTGCTCTTGTTGTTCTCGATATTGCTGTTCTTGTTCTCTTTGCCGCTTCTCTGCTTCTGCTTTCTTTTGCTGTGCAGACTGCGGTACTTGCATATGCGGATGCATTTGCTGCACCTTGGCCAGGTACGAGTACATAAAGTTACTTAGTAGAACCTGACTATGAAGTGCTCGTTTGGGGTTCGCTAATTTGATATGCGCCATCCTATAGATAGCTCGTTCTTCCATTATAGAAAATCTAGTCCAATTATAATCGATATCAGGTTTCAACTGGCGATGAGGAGGATCTGGCGACAGAGTGCGAAGAGAGGTTCCCTTCTTGCTTCCAGAATCGCGATCGGCCTTCTTCTTACCACCACCGAATAACGATGAAAAGATGCCATCCTTTTCCTTCTTATTCTCACTGCCAGATTTGCGAGAGCTTTCCTTCTTTCGCTCATTTTCCAATTTGTTATCCACGTTGTCGCGCTCAATTAGGAAGCTTTCCCGACCTCGAGTTGTCTCCATAGTCGCCTGTAAAACGTCCAGGCGAGCGTTATCATGCATTTTCTCAGATGAGACCTTCGACTTGTTCTTCTCGTCTTTCTTCTTTTCCTTCTTGTCTTTCTCATCACCACCTTTAAACCAACCCCAACTAGTTTTTCTAGTCCCGGATCCCTCGTCATCTCTATCTTTCTTTCCCTTCTTTTCGGATTTCTTCTCGTCTAAGGTGGGTATGATGGTAAGTGTGTCAGTCCTCGTGTTATTGGTCGGTAGCTGCGATGATGCTTGTACTTCATTCAACGTGTGGGCTCGAGGAAGAGATGCACCCCCAGATGATGGCTGTCGTTCTACTACTGGTCTCTTGTTCGACCTCATGGGAGGTTCGGGTACTGGCTGTGGGCTCGATTGTTTCTGTGCGGGGGCTTGATGGGTTTGTGATGATTTCCTTTCAGGGAATTGGGCAGACTGCTTGGCTGATTCTCCCAGCTCGGGAGGAGGTGGTGTCTCTACGATACGCGGCACAGGCGCATCGTTCCTGGAATGACTTTTAGATCTTGCTTGTTTAGTATGTGAAGGTTTAGATGGCTGCCGGTCTGAGACTGGATTCGTTTCGATGGTTGCAGGCGAATTCGATCTCGGTGGTACATCTTGAGTACTAGTTTCTGGATTGGAGACTATCGGCACATTCTGATCAATACTTTGCATGCGTCGTGCGCCTCTGTGGGGCCTAGAGAAATTGTCGGTGCCGTTTGAAGGTTCCGACTGAGTCTTTGTAAGTGGAAAGCCAATCGGTGGACGTCCATCCATCGGTGAGGAGGTCGGCGACTCTTCTCCGTCAGTTTCAGCTCGCATAGCCCCCGCTCGTTTAGAAAATGGAACCCGTTCTCCTTTCCTCACACTCCCTCTCCTGTATGTAGTACGCGTAGACCGTCTCAGCCCAATTCCTGCGCCTTGTGGTAGAATTGGTATATCTTCGTCCATAGAATCATCGCCGCCTCGTCCCCCGGTATCGATGGCCAATTTCTGCATTGCTCTGGGATCATTGACAAATACATCCAATTGCTGCAGGTCAGCGATCTTTATACCAGGCGCGTTAGCTGTCGATTGAGATCTCTGCCTCTCTAAGTGCTCTGCGCCATCTTTGTACCCAACACCGCCCATGCCACCCATATTATCAATTTGTCTCGACAGCATAGATTTTTTCCGTCTCAGGCCATTCGCTGATCCAGCTTGGTCTGATCCATCTGCTGATAGTGAAGTCTGATCTCCAGATCGTCGTTTTATTGATTGGACCCGGTTCTCAAGAAATGTTTTGAATTCCATAGGAGCGAGTTCGGGATGAACTCTTGCAGGTACCCAGAAAAGTCGCGATGGATCATCTTCATCATCGTCGCCAGTTGGAGCTACAGTAGGCATAAAAGATGCCCCTTGAAAAGAAGGAAGATCCGGATCACTAGTATTGCCAACATCCATAGACATTCGCCGTAACGCCTGCAAGTTACTCAACTCTTGTGCCACCGCAGCTGGATTGGATTCATAATCGATATCGTTCAAGGGGAATTCCGCATTTGCTGTACCTCCTGCATTAGGGTCGCGTAAGGACAAAGTTGGAGAAAGGGAGCCTGAGTCCCCAAAAGTGGCACTTCTAGGACTCTGCATCATTGCTGGTGAAGTTTGCGCTTTATTCGCAATATTTCCATTTGTAACGAGCGGTGGCCTCGGTCTGGAATTATTATTTGACTCGATATATGAACCTGTATCTTCGATTGACTCATGAGAAGATGACGGAAGGAAACTGAGCGGTCGTGAATCGCGTTTCGAATAATCATCATCCCCGTACATATCTCCAATGGCCTCTGTAACGTGGTGATTGGTATCACTTATCGATATTCTATAATCATTTCCGCGACGGGCTGTTAAATCCCCCCCAAGTTCTCGGGGTCTCGATGAGGTCTATGGAAGCAAGATAAATGTCAGTAAGGTATGTCGATAAGAAATTGATATCAGAACAATGCCACTTTATGATAACGTGGTAATTATAACAAGTACTAAAATTTGGGTGGGATTAAGTGGGAAATACAGCAGAAGTGAATTTGAGCGAGCCACTGGCTCAATGATTGTTCCCACAAGTGATTCAGTTCTTTCGGTAAGTTGATGTACAGAATGATTCCACTTCTGCGAATTTCTCAAAACAATGGCAGAGAACCATAGCACACAGATATCCCAAGAAAAATTATCGTACCTTCATCGGGAGGTGTGGAGCGGATCTTCTAAGAAAGTTCCCCTTGCTGCGATAGAAGAACTAGCACCAAACGGAATCTTCAATAGCACCGGCGATCTCATCTGGTCTTCTGGGAGTATGGAGTACGGTGTATCGGAAGTCTCGTAGCGAAAGATTAGAGGGTATGGTAAAAATACATTTGTGAATAAGTAGTGAAGTACTGGTATTGAAATAAAAAAAGGAGAGGTTATAAAGGAAGAGCTGCTGGATGTTGAAATACGAAAATTATTGGGATCGCATAGTAGTGTTATTATTGTAAGTAGTAGAGTGGTAGTAGTTAGTAGTACGTTTAGGAAGTGTGGATGTGATGAATAGATGGGATGGGATGTAACTTGGCTTGGGGAATATTTTTTGGTATTTTTGGTATTTTTGAATGGGGTTAAAACATTAGGAAGGATCTTAACCTAAAATTATCAAAAAACCAAGGGAAAATTCTATAAAAAATGTAGTACGATTGGGTTGAATCTTGGGCCGTTTTTTATCGTTTTTATTTGTTTATTATATTATATTTATTTCTAGATCTATGCAGAATTAAAGATTCAAAGCAAAATATGAAGTATTTTATATTAATATTTCATTCATTCTTTTCTTAGCCATTTTTCAATTACTACTACAAAGTGATAACCCTTGAAAGATTCTATCTATATACCGATATATATCATCATATAGGGCTACATTACCTAGGTAGATACATCATATAATTCTATACCGGTAATATGGAGATGTACATAATGAAGATATATATATATGTATATGATGAGTAGGGTAGGTGAGAAGTGATCAAAATTCTATACCAGTACTTAACTATCATAGGATCTCCAATTAATCTATGGTTCAATGGCTTCCTTTTTTCTTCTTCTCGGATTTATGGAATGTTAAAAAATATGATAGATGGATAGATGGGGGGAGAAAAAGGTCCAGAAAATGATTTAACCTTTACCCTTACCCTACTCTAAGCTTATTTTTAACAACATTACTAGTAAATGAGACAACCTCGAACAACAGCTTCATCATTGTTGATCAGCTTCATCAAGATTCAGCTTCTTTCTCCATCAGATGCTCTGATTCATAATTATTGAAATATCATGTGCGAATATTATGTTACTATAAGAAAGTATTTTGATAGGTATTTCATCACATCATCTCTCTTTTCCTTAACTGGTCTTCCTTCCCCTTTTCAATCAGCCTTACCTAGGTAAATAATCCTACCAATTTCCCCCACGTCCAACCTAAGTAAAGGAAACAATATTGAAGCCTTAAAGAGTTGAATAGCAGCGGTTAAAAGGCAATAATCATCCACCAAATGAGAAATGTTCACTAGGTTCTTTAATCATCCTTTTCCGTGCTTATGCGACGATGCTACAGAACAAGAAAAAGGGGCGTATGGAGGCGGCTCCGCAGTGCTACCTGTAAATGATATTATAGAGTAAGATACCCAGCTAATAAACTATTAATTTAAAGCACAGCTAAGTTTGGCATTTGAAGCAATACATACTGATACTGTACCAAGATGAGATTTCGCTAATTTATGAATTCTGTACTTTAAATCTCATTTTGTACCTATGTACATCTATAGAACCGTCGGAGTATACCCGTACCAGTCAGTACATTCTCGTATTCAGAAAATTTGAATTGGCATGCGGGGTATTTGTTGGTGGGATGCAGGTGAAATGATGGTGTTCTTGTGAAAGGAAAAATTTCTACATAGTGATTACTATTTATAGTATCAATGTGTCCAAAGTAACACAAGTGGTGAAATTATCACAATTTATTATTAATAATAACAATAATGCCATTCTTTCAATTCTTCATTATCAACTCCTTATCATTATCATTTTCTCACTGAAACATTTTCACTACTCTGTCAGTATTCATGAGTTACAAGCCAGTACAGTATATGCTTAACAGCGAGCTGGTAAAGATTACGCCACCAAACAAGCTGAATCATTGAATTCATCTCAGAGTACTAAATCCAACAATCCATCACCAAATTATCATTTGGCTACAACAACGATCTGGTTGTCCTAATGAAAGGAGAAGATCTTGAATAGGTACCAGGCCAGGTATCTGAATGTTCCAATGTGAGTGGAACAATTCGAACATTAACATAGCGTCTCTTTGACTTCAGCCATACGCTGTGGCAGTGTATACGCCATTTCCAAGCCACAGATTTGACATATTCTGCTATGGTATCAAACTGTCAAACCATACCACCTTCAATCTCATTATGTATCTCTATCTCTAAGACAACCATCGTTCAAAACAATCAAGCATTTCAAGAATGCAAGAATTTCTTATTCATCACCATGTCAGTAGTCTGACGAGATAAGATAATATACTTGTCCTTCGTACGGATACAAGAATCCATGCCATATATGCATTGCTAGGCTCGGTATTATATAAAATCCGAAGAAAAAATATTTTCAGGGTTTTCAAGCAGATATCTATCTCATGTCATTATTTCCACGATGGTTTCTATTTGGTGTTTACTGTGCAGAGGTCCCTTGAATTTTAATGACCTCACATTACGTGTTTACCCAGTACCCTGGCCCTTGTCAGAAATATACTACTCTGTATCTACGGTATCGGTACAACTACAACCAAGCCATGGTTTATATTGTAAGCAGCTGCTTCTTTCTGTTTTACCGTTATTATGAATTTGCCCATTCTGTTAAGTGTATCTAAGTGTTACTCCTTCTCAATTCGTTTATTGGCAGCTTTTCTCGATATCGAAAAGCATCAGCGTGGCAATAATTCAAACAATCTGAAAGTTCGAGATGCTAAGTATCGCATTGGAACTTGGGATAAAAGTTTCTTGGTGTAATCTGCAGCTAGCTATTGTGGCTGCCGCTGGTGCCGGGTGTCCGTGATACTCGGGGGAATCATTGAGTATAACTAGCCCCTTCTAGCTAGCCATCTGAATTAAAAACCTTCTACGAAGACATATAGTTAGCATAGCCACTGGCGAGTGCTATTTCACTTACGCGTTTAATTTCATTCTGCGATCGATACAAGGTAGATTTCCACAATACGCCGAGAAAAAAAGTTTTCAAAGCTACTAGAATCTCAGCTCGAAGGATAGCTACCCGTACTCGTATTGCCCAAAAGTACGCGGAATCGAATCGCATATACAGGACGAACCTGACTGTTTGAAGATCTGCGATTGGCTAATCTACAAACAAACCAAGTGAAACACAACGGAGAGGAGTTTGGCAGATCAGTACAACGAGCGCTCCACCCCTCGGTTCCACTTCTAGGCAAGTTGAACAAAAAACCCGAGAAATTTTCCTCTAGACTATCTTGTTTAGTTATCCGATGTCAGTTTTAATTAACCATGCGTGCAATACCCCAGTGTCAAAATGCTGGCACCCTACAATACAGATACAAAGAATTGGAATGCGGGGAAGTACCTAGTTATATTGTGGGGTAAGTATTTCACTGCATCGGAAAAACTTCTTTTCGGTATATCCTTGGACCGAGAATTGGAGATGCTGTGGAAACCCAGAATCATTTTGAATAAGTCCCAAATATTGTATAAAAAGGTACCAGTCCTTCGAATCATTACAATGGCAAAACTATCTTTTCATACCTCAGCCAATCACCCATCATGGCCGTGGTTAAACTTTTGACCAGTCTTGTCACTATTTCTTCTCTCTGCAGCTTCGTCTCTGCTCAAACATGTTGGAAGGATACAACTTGCGCTGGTCCAACTGATACTGCTTGGCCTGGCCCATGGGAAGACAACATCTATGCTCCAGATTCACGCCAGGTTTCTCCCCAATATGTTCTTAATTCAGGAGATGGAAGCTTCATATCTAACTTCTCGGGATCCATCGAATTGTCTGGCAACGGCTCACTCTATACGCTTGACTATGGCATAGAAGTGGGTGGACTTGTGAGCTTCAGTTACGCCTCCAGCGGATTGGGTGCAATTGGATTAGCGTTCACGGAAGCAAAAACATATATTGGAGAGTGGTCAGATGCTTCAAACGGAGGTTTCAAAGGTCCAGATGGTGCTATCTATGCCAACTTCACATCGGCTGGCTCGTACAATTACACTATGCCCGATAAGTATTTGCGTGGAGGGTTTAGATACTTATCATTGTTTCTCATCACCAACGATACAGCCACCGTCAACGTCACTGATATAATCCTTGAGATTGGCTTTCATCCAACTTGGTCAAATCTAAGAGCATATCAAGGATACTTCCATTGCAGTGATGAAGAGCTTAACAAGATCTGGTATAGTGGTGCTTACACACTACAAACCAATGAAGTTCCTCCCAATACAGGTCGCCAAATCCCAGTTGTCACAACTGGATGGGCAAATAATGCTACCATGAGCCCTGGAGATGTTGTCATCACCGATGGTGCCAAGCGTGATCGTGCGGTATGGCCGGGTGATATGGGAATTGCCGTTCCTTCGACTTTTGCAAGTTTGGGACCTGAAATGGATGGTGTAAGGAATGCACTTCAGGTTATGTACGATTACCAAGTGAGTTATAATGATTCCTATACCAGATTAACATTCCACTGACAAGTATATAGAATAACGCGACGGGTGCCTTCCCTGAGGCTGGTCCACCTCTCCTTCAACTGGGATCAGACACATATCATATGTGGACCATGATTGGAACTTACAATTACGTATTATATACCAACGACACTGAATTCCTGTCATACATCTGGTCAGGATACCTCCGTGCAATGGACTATATCACCGGCAATGTCGGAAGCTCCGGTCTTCTCAACGTTACCGGCATTAGAGATTGGGCACGCTGGCAACAAGGTTTCAACAACAGCGAAGCACAAATGATGTACGTATCACACCCAAACCTACCATCCATCCATCCATCCATCCACTAACACATCATAGTCTTCACCGCACACTCCTCACCGGAGCCGATCTCGCTACATGGGTAGGCGACACCACCAACCAATCCGCAAACTGGACCGCCCGCGCCTCGGATCTCAAAACCGCAATCAATAAATATTGTTTCAACTCCACCTACGGCGCATTCAAAGATAACGCTACAGACACAACCCTCTTCCCCCAAGACGCCAACAGCATGGCACTCCTGTTCGGCATCGTTGATTCCAACTCCACTACTGCATCCAACATCTCCACCAACCTCCTGAAAAACTGGGGTCCCATCGGAGCCATCTCTCCCGAACTCCCCGATAACATCTCCCCATTCATATCCTCATTCGAAATCCAAGCACACTTTACAATCGGTCGCGCAGATCGTGCACTCGATCTAATCCGTCGCAGTTGGGGTTGGTATCTGAATAATCCAAATGGTACCGAAAGTACAGTGATAGAAGGTTATTTGGCGAATGGATCTTTTGGTTATAGAGCGGATAGAGGTTATGATTATGATACTAGCTACGTATCACATTCTCATGGATGGAGTTCGGGACCTACAAGTGCACTTACGGAGTTTGTGTTGGGACTCAGTGTTTTGAGCCCGATAGGGAAGACTTGGAAATTAGCGCCGCAGTTTGGAGATTTGAACTCTGCGGAAGGAGGATTTGTTACAAGTTTGGGCAGTTTTCAGGCAGCGTGGTTGTTGAGTAATGAGACAGGGGGGTATGGGTTGAATTTTACGACGCCCGATACTACGAGTGGGGTTTTGACGCTGCCGGTTTTGACAGCGGGGGAAATTCCGAATGTTAGTTTGGATGGGGAGGTTCAGGATTTGGATGAGGATAGTGTGCTGTTGGATAGTGTGACGGGGGGAATCGTCTTGGATGTTAGTGGTGGGAGTCATGTTATTGTGGTGAGTTAGAATGAATAATTATATGGGGAAGGAAGGTAAATATAATTTGGTAAGGAGAGAGCTCAGAGGTAATGATCATAATTAAAATAATACAAATATATAGTATTTAAAATTCAAACAATATACAGAACTAAAAAATAATTACTGCCGTATAACTCTGTGGTCGGCAATCGTACTCATACTTGTATCTACCTAAAGGAAGTACACGCGTCTAAATCACAACGATCAACTCACAAACCTCAAAATTTCACCTATAGAACTAGTTCTAGCTTGATCTGTAAACTGTGAATAGAACGGGGACAGTAGTATACTATATATCCTTGTCAACTACCATATCTCATCGTCTTCAAATTGTCTATGGAATTTGATTCTTATAAGTATCAGACTATACTTCGCACACCACCACGATCCGGTAAGTATATAGAGACTATTTGACATACTTGTATCAGTGTGCGATACACAACAGAATTCGAGTCATCCTGATTCCAAAATTATGTTTTCTTTCTACTGGTTATAGAAAGAATTATTATTTTAGAAAGAAAAAGGCCAATCTGGTTTTACTGAACTGAAAATTTAACATTCTCATTCGTATTGGTACTGTACTTTACCGATATTGATTGCAAATATAAGTTAGTTTTTTTTTTGGATAGATGGTCATTAAGTATCAGATGATATTGTATCTGCGCGGGATCAGAGCGCATAAATACGAGATGCAAAAATATAACATAAATCAAGATTGGAAACTTTGGTTGAATATCAGATGAAGTGCAAACAGAGAAG
This sequence comes from Rutstroemia sydowiana, assembly GCA_000812895.1. Classification (NCBI taxonomy): domain Eukaryota; kingdom Fungi; phylum Ascomycota; class Leotiomycetes; order Helotiales; family Rutstroemiaceae; genus Rutstroemia; species Rutstroemia sydowiana. The sequence continues at coordinate 9,831 of JWJB01010719.1, forward strand.
TTGGGAGTAAATGTTCGGATAACCTTTAATGACGTCAAGGATATTACTAGTATTAAGCAGTTTTTTTGTTTGTGAGCTTTCTATACTTAGGTAGTGTTTAGTGTCAAGTTTCAAAGTTTCATAGAGAGGGGAAAGGTTATTGCTATATAAACTTCTATAAATCGTGAATTGGATGGGAATAACTTCAATTTCTTCTATTACTTCTTTTTCATTTCGATAAATTGCAACTCATTCGTCTCGACCCATAAGCTCATATACAGAGCAAGGATTTAGATTACCGACAGAGTAATCCCCCACATTTTATTACCAGGTAGGTAAAAGCCTCCATGTGGCTTCTGTCCACCCATATCATCTGAAGTTATTCCGTGATAATTTCTCTATCCTTTATTTGCTTGTTTACTTGCTTTACTTGTGTTGCGTTGCTTTGCTTTGCTTTTTTGCTTTGCCTTGCTTTGCTTTCAATTCTTGTCGCATTCCTTCAATACATCATTTATTGCAATACGGAAAATCTAATAAAATGCAGCGCAGCAAATCTTTATACGCCAATATGTCTGGTGGATCGGTTGTAGGTGGTGCTCCTGGGAGAACCGACTCTATGCCCATTCGACAGGTCTCCACTAGTAGTATGATGACAGATGATGGAGAAGCAGTACCAACTGAAAACCCAAATAATGTGAGTATTATATCTCTGCGCCGAAGCATCCGTGTGGGAATCCAGTTACGGAGTAGAAGACGCAATTCAATTCAGGGGCTAATGGAACTCTTTTGCGCATTCGCAGACTGCAGATTTATTGGCAGAACGATTGAGAGCTTGGAAACATGCAGTCGCATATCTTGAGGATTATATTGGAGCTACGGAAAAGGCGCAAAAAGTGCAGGCGAAAGAATATGAGAAGATTTTGAAGACGGTGCAGAATCCGTTGAAGGAGGGACATCATTTTCAACAGGAGTTGGGTGGAATGGCTGGATTGTTTGAGAATATTAGGACAAATACTCAGGTAATTTTTATGGTATCAAAGTACGCGACAGGAATAGCTCTAATGTTTGGCAGGGTCTTATCAATTCTCACGTCGAAACCGAAACCAATCTAAAAGGCCAAGTGCTTCCCATCCTCGATCGTCTTCACAAAGAGCTCAAAAACAAATCGAAGGAACTTTTAGGTGGTGCGCAAAAGAGCGCAAAGGAAGTTGAAAAGTCACGAAACGTAACTCAGAAACACATTGAGCTTCTCGGCACCCAATCCGCAAACTACATGTCCCAAGGCTCATCTATGAAATCCCACGAAGATCCCTATGTCGTCCAACGAGGCGTAATGCACCGTCTCCACAAACAAGTACTAGAAGAAAACAACAACCGCCACGATCTAATCAACGTACAAGAAAACTTCCAAAAATTCGAAGCCCATGTTATCGAGGTAGTTCAACAAGCAATGATGACCTTCCACCAATTCCTCATGTCCCAATCAACACAACAACAAATGCTCTGGACTGATATTCTCGGTACCACTCAAGCTATTCCCACCAATCTCGAATGGGAAGGCTTCACATCCCGTTCTCACCATTTGTTAGTCGACCCTTCCCAACCAGATCGCTCAGTCGATACAATTCAATTCCCCAACCAAAATCACCATGCTACTCAAGCTCTAATCGAAGGATCACTCGAGCGCAAATCTCGTAATAAATTGAGTTTCTCTGGTTACTCTACAGGTCACTACGTAGTTACCCCCTCTAAATTCCTCCATGAATTTAAAGACGGTGATAACATCCGTAAAGACCCCGTCCCAGAACTCTCAATCTACCTCCCCGACGCAACAATCGGCTCAACGAATGGCGAAAAATTCAACATCAAAGGAAAAGACGTATCTAAAGGAATCGGTTCAAAACTTTCTGGAACCTCGGAAATAGCATTTAAAGCCCATTCGGCGGCGGATGCAAATAAATGGTATGAAGTTATTAGATCCGCGGCGGGTAATGGTCCAACAGAACCGTATGTGGGGAGTGGACCGACGAGTCCTACGAGTCCGACTGGGCCGGCAAGTATTCAGACGCAGGGCATTACGGGTATGGATCAGGTGCTGAGTCCGGGGGGTGTGACGCCGGGAAGTGGGAAGGAGGGAGTTAGTCAGCAGGATTTTGCGAAGAATCCGGCGGATTTTGGACCCTTGCCTGAGAAATAGGGGGGTGCTGGGTGTGGG
>JWJB01010721.1:0-10776 GCA_000812895.1 Rutstroemia sydowiana
TCTTCTCTTGGCCCCTAACCAGGCCACCAAGTTAGCTGTGCGCTTCACCATTTGTTCATGACTTCTCATTTGATCTTGTTGACATTTCCAACGTTACCTATAAATAATCAGTACAATTTACTAGTAGCATATATTTACGGTTTGAGGAAAGAGTACGAACAGGGCCATCGTTGATCAAAGCCACTTCCTGGCGATCAATTTTGATTAGCAATTGTGCATTTTCACAACAAGAGTTTGATATGAATTTACCATCATTGCTTGAAATACCCCATCTTTGACTCTTTCTTCAGTATAGCCTTGTTGAACTTTAGTAAAGAAAAGTTGGTACAATTCCTTGGCTTGCTCTCCACCTAATGCTCCATGAAAATCTGGTTTACTGCCTTTCTTCGTTGATGCGAGCAGGGTGAATTGTGAGACTGATACTTATAATGAGCGTGCTGTTGTTTTTATAGTTATATTTCAAAGGTCTGTTGAATGATGAGCACTTACCGCAAAGGACTTCTCCGTTTATATCTGATACATTATGCTTCCACTGTAAGCACATCAGTATTGATCAAGCTCAGATATCTTAACTACTCTACAGTAGTACAGCCCAATGGCATCAAGGAAAAGCTCTCTCATACTCGACCACCATTTTCATCATCCCATAATCGCATCTTCAACACCTTAGCTGCCAAAGTCTCCGCATCTTTCTCTGTGTCACCAGGAGCTACAGCTGCAAAAACTAATATGCCTTTGCCAATTGATGAAATTAATTGCTTGTCTACTGTAACAGAGGCAGATAATACTCGTTGCAATATGGCTGAAAAACTTTAGTATGAATTCTTGCTTGAAATAATCAGGGTTTGACAATACCCTTCATGATTGTTATTTGGATTCTGATTAGATTACACCTAGGTAATTCATGTATGAAACAATCCTGAAATTATGCTGTTTACTGGCGGCACTACACATTCAATTTTGAGAGCCCCCGCCAACAACACCACAAATAATGTATGTAACTCGTTTGATAATGATATAGTAGTGCTATATAAAATGATGCAATAAACCCCCCTACCCACCCGACCTTATTACCTTGAGAGAAATATTTAGTATCAAAATAAATCTTTTTATTGCCAATATTCATTCACTTATGTTGAAGGTGTAAAGTAACAATACCTAGTAGAATACGATACTCAACAATAGCTATAAATTTTATATATATTTGATTGAAATTAAATTGATTGGTTATATGGATGATTATTGAGTAGGCTGTGTATATATCATATGATACCTGCCCAAATCTTCCTGGCTATTTTGTACCAATATCTAGATTGAGATGGTAAAACAATAAAATACGGTACTGGTACTGTAAAGCGATTTGTCTTTCTTTGTCTTTTGTTTGAACTTATTCTATTCCCCATGTTTTCTTCTTACAAGGCTGCAGGTCTGTCGGCAAGTGCAAGCGAAAGGGCCAATTACAACACTTTCCTGCAAGATCCCATCAATTAATATTGAACAAGCACCAAAGCAAGTCGCAAACCTTCCCAAACCTTCCCAAAATTCACGACACATAACTTTAAGTTAATTCCTCCTCCCCCCCTCCATCCACTACACAACTCAGATACAACCAATTAAATTCAAATCCGCAACAAGAGAATCTGTAGATCTCTTGTATTACCATATTATCGCATACAGCACCTCGTGCTAAATTATCATACATTCTAACCTTACGCATGGGGTCAGGTAATTGTCGAACAGAGCTAGCCCTTGTACACAACAGCAACCACCAAACACCAACCCATCGATACACTATTCCGTACCCCTCATAATTACACCATGGCGGCACGAAAGCTTCAGCAAGAAGTCGACAAATGCTTCAAGAAAGTCGCAGAAGGGGTTGCGGAATTCGAATCCATCTACGATAAGATAGAGCAGTGCGGAAATGCAGCGCAGAAGGAGAAGTTGGAGGATAACTTGAAGAGAGAAATCAAAAAGCTGCAGAGGCTTCGTGATCAGATCAAGACATGGGCAACAAGTAACGACATAAAGGATAAGGGTCCTCTGATGGATCATCGGAAATTGATCGAGACCGTAAGGCTCCCGTGCTTTTACTTAGGGGTGAGCTAAATATTATATAGCAAATGGAGAAGTTCAAGGCGGTAGAAAAGGCAATGAAGACGAAGGCATATTCGAAAGAAGGCCTGTCGGCGGCCGCAAAACTGGATCCCAAGGAGCGCGCAAAGATAGAGGCTGGTGAATTCCTAGGGAATATGGTTGAAGAACTTGAGCGCCAAATCGAAACTTTAGAAGCAGAACAGGAATCGATACAAGCGACCATGAAGAAGGGAAAGAACCAAAGTGCTAAGGCAGACCGGATAGCAGAGATAGAGAGGTTAACAGACCGGCATAAATTTCACCAAGGAAAACTAGAGCTTATCAAGCGCTGTTTAGAGAATGGCAATGTGGAAACTGATCAAGTGAAGGATCTTGAGGAGTCAATTAAATACTATGTATCAGATGGTATGAATGATGACTTCTTGGAGGACGAAGAAATTTACGATGAACTTAATCTGGATGAGGAAGAGGACAATTACGGTATGAACAATGATAATGATCGGGTATCTTCACAAGATACACAGTCAATACAAGAAGATGGCCCAGACACAGATACACGGTCGAATAGTGTTTCCGGGAAACCAAAGACTGTTGCTGAGCCTTCTGCTGCACGAAGACCATCTACGCAACTAAAAAGCCCTCTGCCCGGATTTGCTCCATTATCAACCCATCCAACGACAACGACAGCGAATGGTGTCAACATGAAACCAGCTGCTGTACCAACACGTGCTCCTGGGGAGACTCTTAAGTATGCCTCTGCTGCTGCTGCTGCTGCAGCCAGCGACAAAATGGGAATTGCCCCCTTACCGCCACCGCCGGAAGCTACTCCTGCTCCGACATCTTCGGCAAGTCACCCACCATTATCTAGCCATGCTGGGCGAAGACCAAGTGTAACGGCATCTCCCACAACTATACATTCACAAACTGCTAGTGTAAACCAGACACCCGTGACGAAGCCTAGCATTCCTGTGACGGAGACCCCGACGAGTGTTCATACTAAATCACCTGCTTTGAGTCAGTCAAGTACTGTACCTAGTGCTGTAAATGTGCCGCAGCTGGCTGATGCGAAGGAGAACGCAAGACCAAATACTTCTCGGGCTTCATCTGGGAAAGCTCCTGCGGTCTCAGAGGTAGCTGAAGGCAAGAAAGGTTTGTTGTTCCCTCTGCCATGCCATGTTGTTCGCAAGCTAACCCTAAGTTTTCTAAGCTGCCCTGCCACAATCAAATGGGATACAATCAAATGGTGTTTTGAATGGTGTCTTAAACGGTACCAAGAACACTGCTTCCGAAGCTACAGAATCTGTGTATCATCTGCCATCCGGGTTCCAGGACATGCTTCAATCATTTGAGGTAATTCAAAAGAGTGCACCTGACCCATTATCTACAGCGTCACAAAGAATGTTAGCAGCAGCGCACTCTACTGGTCCAAAAATGTCAGACATACCAGCACCCCGAGACTATAAGCCTGAGATGCCAACCAATACCCCCTCATACTATCCTCAAGAAATACACCCGATGCTTGAGGACCCTCAATTATATAGCCGAGTAGAGCCCGACACGTTATTTTACATCTTTTACTACAAGCAGTCCACATATCAACAGTATCTTGCAGCTAGATCGCTAAAAGAACAAAGTTGGCGCTTCCATAAGCAATATCAAACATGGTTTCAACGACACGAAGAGCCAAAGACTATAACAGAGGAGTTTGAACAAGGAACATATCGCTTCTTTGATTATGAAAGTACATGGTAAGATACTTGCTCTGCATCCCTTCCTATCATCTACTAATTGAATAATCAGGATGAACCGAAGAAAAGCAGACTTCAAGTTTATCTACAAATTCCTCGAGGACGATGTATGATTATATCTACAGGCGTAGCTATGGTATTTTTGACTGGAGGGTAGGTTGGCGCATGGTTATTGCTCAACTGGGTTCTACTTGATGGGTGGAACAACCTTAGGTTGTCTCAATAGCAAATAAATTTTGCGCATCTGGTTCATTCAGATGGTATTTACTGACTTGCATGACAATATAAGTCTTGTTGATATGATAGTGATACCTAGAAGCCCAAGCAATACCAAGAAATCAAGCTCACCTGGTATTGCCGGTGCCTTCTGGTCGTAATGCTCCAAATGAAGAAGATAATATTTGTTCCAGTTGGATTCACAAGGCGAGTAAATAATATTGCCCCGGTAGGACATTACAAAGATCAGGACTACTCTTTGGCTATAAACATTGATTGTTGAGCCGGTACTCGAGTACAACCAACAACTTGAGACATTATGATGAATGCTAAACAATTTACCATCATGTAGCCATGAAATGACAACAAGTTTGGGCAGCAAACACTCATAATCAATGCTGCCCAATACCCGATTAAATTTCTTGTGGAAAGGCAAACAAATGAGATATAAGATGTAAGATCTCCCTCAGCATTGCCCCAATCCACTTTCTTCTCTCGTTGCTTATATGGTGTATGTTCTCTTGTATGTTCTCTTGTATGTATGGTTGGCTGTTATGCCCATGCCTTTCGGAAACATAGCCTTTGTATCCCCCGACCTCGATTCCGTCTCTGAACCCCGCATTTGTTCCACAGCCCCAAAATGCAACCCTCAACCCTCAATCTGCAAACCACAGTCAGATCACAATCAAATCATGAGAATGATTGGAAAGAGTAACTACGAAAATATTTACCTCTCTATTTCATGGTATACATATTAATTAATATATTTTGAATGATATCGTTTTCTTCTACCATGCCACTTCTACTTCTCTTCACCGAACTTTCCTCTTTTCTTCATATGCATTACGAGCATAAAGTTATCTTCAATTTCCCGTGTATTTAATACATTTATGACTTGTCAGATTTTGATCTAACAACGAAGCGTTACATCGGTCTGTGAAAAAAAGAATTGCAGCGCCTCAAACGTCTTTTCGCAAGCACCACTACTCTTCTTTTTTCGTGGTAAGGCAAAAAAGAAGGCGAACAATCTATCCCGCTTTCATTCAAGTTTCTGCTGCCTAATTGGCACAAGGAACTTCTTCTGCGACAGCCTTGAATCTCATCATACAATCAATTGGTTAGCATTCACTTGATTGTTTATTACATTGTACTTCAAGATGCATCCCATCGAAAAGGGCGGTCTACTATAAGGTGATCATATAGGGACAAGAGGTTGCCCTGTTTCAATTTAAGGAATAGATTTTCTTCTTCTTCGCCGACGAGACGACAGATATCATCATCGAACTGAATGAATCCAAAGGGCATTGGCTTCAAACGCCCGAGACATCAATAAACCACGATAACTTTCATCCATGCATCAAAAGATGTGATGACGAGGGAATGTCAGCACAGCATTCTATGCCTTGCTGCGCATATGGGGCATCAACAGGTTATCAGCGAAGAAAATGCCTCTTTATCTGTTGTTTTGGCTAGTCGGATTATGTTTCTAGGATTACGACGGTTCGCCCTAATGAGGCTGGCAGTTGCCCAAAAGGCAAATAGCTTCTTTTACTATCCATCTTTCCAAGACACAAGGCTCGAGGGAGGAATATTTAGCAGCCTAGCTAGATTCCAAAATTACACGAATCTACGAATTGCTGACTAGCTTTACAAACGAGTTAAATCGAAGTCTCGGTGTCTTCTTTGAGCTAGACGTGCACCACAAAATGCAAGGGCTTTTCTATCACCCTTCCATACACACGGGAGTCGCCATAATACATTTCCTGTCCAGTCAAAAAATTTGGGGCATCGAAGGATCATATCCCATGTACTAAGGGTTCCAAAGCACCGGGAAATCTAAGTGTGCCCACCTCAATCTCCACTTGAATTGATAGACCGGCAGTGGTAAGTGATAGGGCATCAGTACCCGCATTGCCACGAGGAAGATGCATCAATTGAGTCAATACATGTATAGCCTTATACCTCATAAGACATAAACTTTCCAGGAACCCCGTGGTAAAAGAAAGATCTTCATCACATTATTCAAGCATTCATCTCTCTTTTCAGAATCCGATCTCTTCCCAGTAACAAGCTCACCCCTGACCTCTTGCAGTTCAATTAGGATCTTGTAAGTTGGAGCTTTCTTATTGTCGATCTTCCCCATCTATAACTTAGCCAAGTGTTTCTGGAAGATGGTTCCTCACAACGAGGGCTCAAGACTAATAACGGGATGGGGTATTACAGGACGGATCATTCCCAGCCCAACATATCATGCATCTCAGTCCATCATATTCCTACTCGAAGCCAAGGAAAAATATTGACCGAAACAGGCTGTGGCCGGGGTTAGCCATATCTACTGCATCAATGGGAGGATTGCCGATGAGTCGAGATAATTCTGACCGAAGCAACGCCAGTTCTCAATCACAATTCTCCGATGCGTACTACTCGCCTATCCCTAGCAGCCCATCAATGTCATTCGATTTCAGTTCTCCCCAGTCTTCGCAGTACTATCAAGGTGCCAGTGGTTACACTCCGACGTATGAAAACTACACTGCAGTGCCAATAAATCTTGAAGGGAGTGGATCAAGCCAGAGCAGTTTCAAAGCAGCCCCTCTTCCCAGCGGCCCATCAATGTCGTACGATTTCAGTTCTCCACAGTCTTCACAATACGTTGAAGGTAGTTACGGTCCGACATATGAAAACTACATTCCATTGCCAATGGGTCTTCATCGAAGCAGATCAAGCCAGAACAGTCTCCTCAAAGCGACTCCCTCGAGTCTCGGCTGGGCACCTAACACTGAACTCCTAAAGCTCTACAAATTTGTTGTGCCAAAAGGCAAGGATCCGTACTTAGAATTACGTCCCGATCTTGCAGTGTACGCCGATACTCCTTCTCAGGTTTATCTTGACCCGCCAAGGTATGAATTTATGCAAAAGTTCTCATTGCACGCGCTAAAACATGTATAGCAACCCTCAGAAAGGAGTTTATCCATGCCAATATCCAGTGCCTTGCGCAGGAAGAAACTTTGGCAGGCCAGCAGACTTAGAACGACATTATCGACATGTTCATGGTGATTCGGATCAGAAGGGTAGATTTTACTGCGACTACAAGCCATGCACAAGGCATGAAGATCCTTTTACTCGAAAAGATCATTGCCGCTCCCACTACAAAGACTTCCACAAAGAGGATATAGGAAGTGCCACCCTCAAAAAGACTTCGAAAGACGCCAAGAGACGACATGCTATCCAGCAAGCCTGGCTCGAAGAAAGGCAGATAGATCCGAGATTTTGGAGATGCAAGAAATGTCTGCTAAGGGTATATGTGGAAACATATGGCTATAAATGCCCATCATGCAACGAGGAATGCACGCCGGAACGTATTGAGGAACGGAGAAGGCGTGCACAGGTATCTGAGGAACAGGGAAACTGTGATCAGGCACAAGAAGAGTCACAATATACGGAATCAACCGTGAATTGTTCTTCTTCTACAGTTTGCGGGCAATGCAATGGAAATATGTGGACCTTTGATGAGTTTGGTGGCGGCGCACCGTGTCAATCTTGTATCTCTTCTACCGAGGATGATTATGACCCTGGCTGGGGTAACACGCAATATGATTCCACATATGCGACTCCTTATTGATTGTTTGCTCTTTCTCGCATGGCAGCTGCAATGTTCCCTTGATCAGTGGGTTGGACATGCTTCATGTTGATCCGAAAGCCTGTTTTGGAATAGCTGTTCGGTTGCCGTTCGAGATTTAGGAACGGTTGAGAATTAGATGATTTGGGGGCTTGAGGTTGATTTGAACATGGAGTTTTACAATAAGGGGTTTTCCTCTTTTTACCCTTTTCTTTCTGCTCCAAAGTCTACATTGTTCCAACAACATTCAAACTTTTTGTTGCATCTACACTTCAGTTGAAGTAGACGTCAATGCAATAAGGACAGAATCATTTTACTTCACATAGCGGCTTTCACTTTTCACCCTTTTCACTTGTTTTCATGTTCCTATTTCAGCATACATCTCTCTTTTACTTCATTTCGCTCTCAAACTAGGGTATCATTTGTCTTCATTTCTTTGTTCTTTTCTTTCTAAGTCGCAAGTATAGGGTGGGTAGCAGTCATCTACCTCAATTTCTCTACGGATTTCTCAAGATATATTTCCATTTCGGTTTATTTTGTTTGGGGAGGGGAGTATACGTAGATTCAGGCGCGGTGCGGGGAAGAAAATATCGGGCATTTTTGGCGGGAAGATGGCTCACAGTACATTTCATGGGGTTAGGGTGTTGTTTGCTATATGCACTTTTTGTATGGTGCGGCGTGGTTTGGGGCGTAAGATGGATGATTTGGATTCGGATTAAGTTGATGGCGTAACCCGTTTTATTGTTCTTTTGCTCAAGAGTTAGGAATTGAATGGATGAGAGGGCTCTTTTCATCATCATCAATGTCATTTTCAGTCCGGTTCGGTGAGGTGGAAGAAGGCTCTGCAAAGAGTCGCTGATTCTGACATGGAGAATATCCAACACACTCGCAGGAGAAAAGAATAGATGATTAAACAATTCGATATACTATCTAATCGAATTTTCATCTGCCATAATGAGATAAGAGTTAATCTTACTACAACTTATTCCAAGAAAATTTCTAGATACTGTACTAGCCGAATCGATAATGCTAAACAACTAAATCAATATCTCCTGGAAAAGGATATAGGCCCATTGATCTTTAGACCCTCGACGTGAATCACAATTAGCTGGGAGGGATGATTTACTGTATTATCCTTTCACTTATCACTATACATACTTGCACTTGTGCTTCAGGCTTTAAATCAAAGTGGTGGGCGTTGGTAATCGGAATTCGGCATTGGAAGAGTAGAAGTGTTGATTAGGTGGATTATTGGTATGGTGGTAGGGATTTATTTGTTGCATAATGGGGTAAATTTGTTTGGATGTGTAGTATTAATTAAGTTGGAATGAATAGATTTGCTGTTGAATCTTGGGTTGAGTGTGGTGTTGAGTGTGGTATCGGAGCTTAGATGTAATCTTGATTGTAGTAAGATTACTTGTTCTGATATTGGCATGCATGTTGAGTGCATTGATGCAACAGAATAGATAGGGTATTGAGGGCTGTTGTTTCATCCAACTACATTATTGTAGTTGGACAGGTCTTTCTGGATGCTGTAGTATAGGATGAAGTTGGAAGAAAAGAATGAATGAATGAATATATGAGTGAAGACTGAAAGTTGGAATCCAGGTTATCATGAAGTAAAAGAATTTGAGGGTGTGGAAGGAAGTGGAATTTTGAATGAAGTAGGATTCGGGTGGTACGTACATAATGGATAACAAAACTTGAAAGTTGGAATTAAGACTATAAGTAATAGTTCATCATCGTAGGTGTGAATTAAATGAAGGGGAGGGAGGGGAGGTAAGAGAAATGATGTTCCATAGGCGTATGGTAAATATATTGATGAAGTTCCTTTAGAGACGGGGGTGGAACGAGTATTGAATGTTGAAGCTGGACTGAGGAGGATGGAATGAGAAGAGGAGGATGGAGTGAGAAGAGGAAAGAAAGTAGTAGAAGTGGTAGCTTAGATCTATGAAAGAGGGATACATGGAAATACCGGTATAAAATGTTTGGAGGTATTGTACATCAGTAGATGCTTAGCTAATGTTGGTTGGAAGGATTGGACCCACTACCAGGGTATATCTTGGTTGGAGGAAGAAACCCGCTATTCTATTTTTGGGGCGAATCCTTTATAATAAAATAATATAGCGTGGTTAATGCTTACAGTAAGAATCCATCAGGTATCAAGATGAATTTTTGTGAATATTGTTTTCCCTATAAGCTTTAGGAGTGATGATCTTGTATAATAAATATACTTTTAGACTTTTGTAATACACTTGATATATTTTGTACAAGGTATTGATTGTTTTTACTGCTAGACAAAATTAATGATTGCTACATTTCATCGTTACCTCTTCATATGATATGGAAAAAACTAGATTCTTGAATGATAGTAAGGTTATTCTTTGCTTTTGTTTTCATAAAAGAAGGCAGTTGTGATCATTGTTTGCTCAATGTTCATTTACTACTATTTTTACCTGAGCTATAGGCCCGCGTAGTGGCCTTCAAGACCTTGGACCAAGTATCATTTGGCACCGGCCAGTAGGTCGGCGCAGATCTGACTGTATATGATCGAATCTATTTTTACCCAAACGTCACAAAGGTTGAATGTTGGAAGATGTTGATCCTCAGGCTGAAGAACTCTGAGTGGAATATCTATAAGAGTGTACTGGAGGACCGCCATATAGCATAGATTCTCATCACATCTCTCACATCTCTCACATCAACTCATATCTTCAAATTCTTAACCCATCTTCGCATCATTGCATCAAAATTTCAGCACTCAAACTACAGTCACCGATTCACCCCAGCACTTGTTTTCCGCTTTCGGATTCACGATTTCGTTCCAACTTGAACCTTTAAGGCTTTAGTTAAAGACTACACCGCTCATGGCTCCGGGGGATAACGGCTACTGTACTTACTACAGTCAATGTGGTAAGTCTTGTCCAACGTGAAATGTAAGATTGAAGCAAAGTACTTACGTTGTAATATAGGCAATGAGAAGACAAGCTCGAAGAAAAGGACGTGCGATTCGGCAGAATGTATTGCAAGGTATAAACCACATAATGGAAGAAACAAGCTGAACGGAGGAAAGAGGGGAGGAAAGGGAGAGGGAAAGGG
>JWJB01010724.1:0-10500 GCA_000812895.1 Rutstroemia sydowiana
GGATGCCCTGACGGAGCATTCCCCTGAAAACGCTCCAATAATTGCGAGAATGGAATACGAAATGTCGGAGGGTTTTCCGCCAGAGCGCGATCCATACATACAAGCCAAGGATGTAGAGGATATGATTGGCTCTCACATCCAGGTGGGAAGATACGGACCGCATGAATGGTTCACACTTGGAGACATCCTAGACAATGAGCAGAAATCTTGGGAGTAAGTAAACGGTCAAGCGTTGAATGCTAAAGTATAAAACTAACAATTTGTAGCCCTCGCCACAGAGAAAATGACCCTCTTACTTACGAGGGAGTTGAAGATCCAAAGCCGTGGCAAGTGGTCAATCATAACCGATACACCAGTCGCCCCTTGAAGCCGCATTCAATTATGTCATGTCTCGCTCAACTCTGGCCTGATGCAAGCCAGGGTCTCACTACCCACGAGCTAAGAGCCATCGTGAACACGATGCTTCTTCGAGTGAATCACAACCCATTCCGCAAATGCCATATTCATCCAGTAAGTGATTTTTCACATTTTATATGATAATCTCTAAGATATGTACAGATTTTGGTTCTCTCTTTTATGGGCGATTATCAGGGAAGAATCATTCAAGCTTCGTATGATGGAAAGGGACTGATTCTACAATACTCGCAACTCTGGAGCTTTGCGGACATTAAAAAGGCACCAGTGGAATTGTTCGTTCGATATCGTTTAAGTCAGACAGTTGGTGGTATCTGCACTTTGTCTTAGATAGCTATTTAGTATGTTCTTCGTATCAGCCCTGACAATTTGCTTTCCTCCAAAGATACATATTCCCCTTGTCGTACCTCACATATTTGCAAATGTAGTAGTGCCTGCCATGTAGATATGTAAACATTGGGCTTTGTGGGAAGGAGCGTATACACTTCTAACTCGACAAATTTAGGTATAATCTTCCAAATCTCTCATACATATCACGTTGCCAAAGCTCTTTCATGCAAAACAAAATTAATTATATATCATGTCGAACACTGTAATCACCAAGCACAAATTGCCCCAAACAACCTACCAATGGGGGCAACGCGCAAAGGACTTAGGGCTGGAAAACACCTCTCTACACCAACTTCCATCTCTCCATTCGGCATCTCAGCTGCAAGAAGAAGACTTTATTTGCATGAGAGCCTATTGGCCCCAGAGGAAAAAATTGAAAAGCTTCCCATTCCCCGGAGAATTCGATGGACACGTAGCACAGACAGCAGTAACTGTGGCGGGCGACTTCCCGGATCTCCGAAGATACCTCAATCATCTCAGACAAGGCACAAGAAGCCCCGTCGACCGAAATATGGGTGCCTTCAGCCTTGTTATGCAGTCTCAGCTGCAAATTCCGTTGGTACGCCTCCCAGGCTTCGAAGGACTCGAGTCGGTTGCCGTCATTCGACGATCCCCACGCAACCACCAGTCCAATGCACCTCCCACCTCAAGCACCGCTACAGACAGCGATGTTTCAATGGCCGATACTTTGACGAATAATTCGGGATCAACTAGTCACACGGCTGCTGCCGATTCCAACTTGCCGTTCGGTCCAACCAAAGACGAGCAAATCGTTAATGACGCCTTAGTACTGTTCCTAAGAGCCGTCACCATTTTCCCTAGTGAGCTCCGATGTGAATGGTATTCCGCTCGCTCGCCATTCAACACGGCATCGTTTGGCACTAACTCAATGACTGCGCGCACCGACGGCTATTTAGAAGCCAACGGCGAAGTCTTCTCCATCGTGGAGGTAAAACCACAAATACGGGACCGAGTCAAACGTCCAGAGGTTATGTGGCAAGAGACAAGTGAGATGGTTGTATGGATAATGCACGACGAGAAGAATAGCCGTCAGTGCCCTATCCGTCGGTAAGCCAGAGAAGATCAACTCCTAAGAAATATATTCTAAGCTGACTTCATAGACGCCTGCTTATCTCCCAGGATAATCACGAGATATTCCTGACAATTGCCTGTTATGATACCGAGTACGTTAGGTACTTAAAAGGTGAACTCGTCGAAGGCTCGAATTTCGACGGACGATCGACCAAGCCATTCCTGAAAATGCAGGAATACGGGCCATGGGACATCACAGATGCGAATAACATGGCATATTTAGCTGAAATTGTCCTGGGCGTTGCCTTCGAAGTGGAACAGGATCTCACCGCATAAACTAGTGCTACTCCTCGCACTTTGAAAAAAAGAGAAACAGAAAGGTATTTGCCCTCGTGGCATCCCCCTCATCAAACCAGATTCGCCTGTAATGGGCGACTGACACACCAGCTCCGCCTGTAATGGGCGACTGAATACTTATTTTTGAGCACTGTCCATCGTTGAAAAACTTTGGCGTGCTCTCCAACAGCAACGAGCTTGGGCCTCTTCGTGGCGCTGTTGACTAGTAACCCCTATAACTCTGGGGTGAAGCCAACACAAGCTTAAAATTCCATATTTCACGATAAAAGGGAGAGTATGTAAAGTGAGAGTAAAGTCAATATGATACTAGCATCATGTATGTGTTACAGATATACGGAGATAAATCGAGCGGAACACTTCCCCCGACAATAGAGACGAAAGGCTGGAGAGAGAATAGTTGATTCTATGAGAAGATGAGCTCTAGAACTAGGGCTAGTGGAGGTCTCCCGGGGCCCGGCCCCACCTGAGTTTGACTGCTTATTAAGCATGAGTAAGTTCCCGACCTCAGGTCCCTACAGGGCGGCGGCGGCGTGCTTGTCGATACTAAGCTCAGTCGCCTCTTGGGCTTGCCACCGGTCATGGTGGCCGGAATGACGCCCACAACTGCAGCCTGGGATTTCTGTGCGGCAGTTATGCGCGCCGGCTATCATGTCGAATTGGCACTGGGCGGATTCCGTCAAGCCGCCCAGTTGGAGACAGACATTTACAAGCTGCTGGACGCGGTACCTGCTGGCCGGGGCATCACCTGCAACATGATCTACGCCGCTCCTCACGCGGTGAAGTGGCAGATTCCGCTGCTGGCCAAATTACGCGCGGCCGGCGTTCCGCTGGAGGGACTCACTATCGGCGCAGGCGTGCCTTCACTCGAGGTGGCCACTCGGTATATCAACGAGCTCGGTCTACGCCATATGGGATTCAAGCCTGGCACTTTACCCGCAATATACCAAGTCCTCGACATCGCATCGGCTCATCCCACCTTCCCTATTCTACTCCAATGGACAGGTGGGCGAGGTGGTGGCCACCACTCATTCGAGGACTTCCACCAACCGATCTTGCAAGCCTACGACGCTATCCGCCGCTGCGAGAACGTTATTCTTGTAGGGGGCAGTGGCTTTGGCGGTGTACAGGACACATTCCCCTACCTAACAGGTGATTGGGCCTATCGGTATAACCGCCCGCCCATGCCCTTCGATGGTATCCTTCTCGGCAGTCGTTTAATGACCGCTAAAGAAGCGCATACCAGCCCAGCTGTAAAACAGGCAATTGTGAATGCCCCAGGAGTCGAGGATGAAGGTGATTGGGAGCAGACATACACACAACCAGCTGGCGGCATTATGACTGTAACCTCAGAGATGGGGGAACCTATTCATAAGCTGGCTACGCGGGGTGTGCAACTATGGGCTGAGTTAGATCGCAATGTCTTCAGCCTTGATCGTAGTAAGCGCGTCGCGTATCTGCAGAGACACCGTGACTACCTGATTCAGCGACTGAATACCGATTCGGTGAAGGTCTGGTTTGGGTGCGATGCCCAGGGATCTGTTGTCGACTTGGAGGAGATGACTTACGCCGAGGTTCTGCGCCGTTTTGTTGCGCTTACCTATGTGTCGGCTGAGGGCCGCTGGATCGATGATTCCTACCGCTTGTTCCTGCAAGATTTCCTAAAGCGCGTGGAGGCCCGCATTGGCGACGTAGCCCCCGGCCCCAGACCCAGCGAAGTCAACGGCGACGAGGCTCTTGCTGATCCGACAACAGCGCTGAACGCCATATTGAAGCGGTTCCCGACCGCTGAGGCCCAGCTTATTGGCACGCAAGATGCGGAATACTTTTTGCTTCTATGCCAGAGACGCGGCACAAAGCCAGTACCGTTTGTCCCTATCCTCGACGAAAACTTCGAGACTTACTTCAAAAAAGACTCGCTGTGGCAGTCAGAGGACCTTGCAGCTGTTGCTGACGCTGATGTCGGGCGGGTTTGTATTCTGCACGGCCCAGTGGCGGCGCGATATTCAACTAAGGTGGACGAGCCGGCAGGCGACATTTTAGGCAACATCTACCATGGACACATTGAGTGCCTGCAGCAGCAAGATCCCGAATACCAGCAGGATGGTATCCCTATGGTCGACTGCTTCAGCCCACACTCTGTCCCACAGGACTGGCGACTTGCGGAGCTGGGCATTCATTGCTCGCCCGTCGGAAACACAGGCGCGATGTTGTATGAAGCGAAACCACTGGACGGTGCGCCCGGTGCGCCATCGACGCCCTCGTTAGCAGAATGGCTTGTGGCCTTGGGCGGTTCCAATGGAGGCTGGCGCCAAGCATTCTTCCACGCAGCGACGATCGTGCAGGGCCGAGCCATCTGCGAGAATCCGCTGCGGCGGCTTTTCCAGCCCACGCGTGAATCGTACGTGATGGTGCAGCAGGGCCACGGAGGCCTTTCGGCAGATCCGATAATCGCGCTGTTCGAACATCGGCCACACTCTGAGCCGGTCAAGGTCGTGGAGGTGCGAGTGGATGAGCCTGGCGTTATCACGCTTGAGATCATCAACTACCGTAATGCTGGAGGTGCCGCTATTGGTCTGCAGTTGAAGTTCCAGTTTAGGCGTGAGGCTGTTTACGCTCCCATCCAGGAAATTATGGAAGGCCGCAACCAGCGTGTCAAAGACTTCTACTATAGAGTCTGGTTCGCGGGTGAACCACCAGAGACATGGCCCTCGGTCGACGAAACCGTCCGCGAATCCCAGTTTGAGGTGACGGCCGACTCAATCGCCGAGTTCGCCCATTGTGTACAGAATGCCAGCGATGCCGCTAGCAAGCGGCGTGGCAAACGGATGGCGGCACCGTTGGACTTTGGTGTCGTCGTTGGCTGGGAAGCTTTGATGAAGCCGCTTTTCTCGCGGGAGCTTGACGTCGATCTGTTGACGCTGGTGCATCTCACCAATGGCTTCCGCATTCCCGCAGATGCGGACCCCATTCAGGCAGGTTATGCACTTGAGACCAAGTCTCGTATACAAGCCATTACGATCGAGGAGACAGGTAAATTGGTCGAGGTACGTGCGGATGTGTACCATGAGAACAAGGTCGTGCTCGAGTTAAGCAGTCAATTCCTCTACCGAGGCAACCACACAGACTGGGAGAATATGTTCCGCAAAGTGGACGAGGAAGAGATGGAGCTCTGCCCCCGTAGCCCGATGGAGGTTGCGATCTTGAACTCGAAGTCCTGGTTCCAGCCCCTGGATCGGTCGCTCGACCTGGAAAACCAGACTTTGGTCTTCGTACTTCGTTCGACCTACCAATACGCCAGCAAAGACACCTTCAAAACCGTTACTACTGTTGGTGAAGTTCGCGTGAATTCATCGCTCCCAGGTGGTTCGCGGCCGATTGCGACCGTGGACTATCACGCAGTCACCTGCCGAGGTAGCCCTGTCATGGATTACCTCAAGCGTCATGGTAGTCCAGTGCAGAAGCGTGCTATGTTTGATCAGCCTAGTCCCTTGACTAACGGTGGCGCATCTTTGATTCTCACTATGCCACACTCTAACGAGGCTTATGCTCACGTCTCCTGGGACTTCAATCCCATCCACGTGTCCGCGTCGCTGTCGCGATATGCAGATCTACCAGGTCTGATCACGCACGGCATGTACACCTCGGCACGGGTACGTGGACTTGTCGAACACTACACCTGTGCCTCAGCTATCGGCGCCTTCCGTAGCTTCCACTGCTCATTCACGAGTATGGTGCTACCGGGAGATAAGATTGAAGTCGTCTTCCAGCACATCGGCATGTTGGCGGGACGCAAGATCGTCTCAGTGGAAGCAAAGCACGTCGGGCGCGGCGAGACCGTTCTGCGTGGAGAAGCCGAGATCGAACCTGAGGAGACGGCATTCCTTTTCACTGGTCAGGGTAGTCAACAAAAGGGCATGGGTATGCAGCTCTATGCTCAAAGCAAAGCGGCACAGCAGGTCTGGGATTATGCTGATGCCTACTTCTCCGATAACTATGGCTTCCGCATTACCGACATCGTGAGGAATGATCCCAAGGAGTTGACCGTCTACTTCGGAGGGCCTCAAGGCCGACACATCCGTGACCAATATCGTAGTATGACGCGAGAATCCATTGGGCCCGATGGGAATGTCCAGCTGCTGCCATTGTTCCCCCAAATTGACGAGGAGACTGAGTTCCACACCTATTATTCGCCTCAGGGCTTACTCTCGGCCACGCAGTTCACACAGCCGGCTCTGACGCTCATGGAACTGGCGATTTTTGCCGATTTGCAATCGCGCGGACTGATTTCGGAACGCAGCTCGTATGCCGGCCATTCATTGGGTGAGTATGCTGCTCTGGGAGCAGTGGGCAAGATCTTCAATGTCGAGTCCCTCGTTCAGGTGGTCTTCTATCGCGGTCTGTTGATGCAGTACACTGTCCCCCGAGACGGAAAGGGAAACTCAGACTATCGCATGTGTGCAGTTGACCCCAGTCGCGTTGCACCTGGTACGTATATACCTAGCATCATTTTGATGAACTAAAGGCTGATTTGTCGTCTCCACTCTTAAGGTTTCGGACAGGAGGCTCTGCAGCTACTTGTGAAGACTATTGCCACGCAGACTGGTCAGTTACTGGAGATCGTTAATTTCAATGTCTTGAGCTTGCAGTATGTCTGCGCCGGACAGGTAAGTGAATCTCCAGCTCTTCTGGGTAGATTACCACCTACTGACTGGACCTGAACATCATAGATTCATGCGCTCCACTGCCTCACTACAGTGCTCAACTATCTCCATGCCCATGCCCCCTTGCCAGAATTGCCAGAGCAGATCGTCAGCCTGGCGCAAGCACAAATCGAGCAAGTCGCGCTGGCAAATCCCCCAACGACACTGACTCGTGGCTGTGCGACAATTCCCTTGCGCGGCATCGACGTACCCTTCCATTCCTCCTCGCTGCTGCCTGGCGTGGCAGGTTTCAGACGCTGTCTTCTGAACCTCATCGACGGCCATTCGTTGGATCCTAAATGCCTTGTAGGTCGGTATATCCCGAATTTGACAGCCCAGCCGTTCGAGCTGAGCAAAGAGTATTTCGAGCTCGTCCACCGGGCAACGGGCTCCGTAGCGCTTGAAGGCGTTTTGCGCGAGGTAATTATATTCGTTCTTCTGTGTATTGCTGAAGGAATGGTTGCTAATCATGACTTAGTGGGATACATATCTTGACCCAACGAGTGCAGATGGACTGCAAAAGATTGAGGGCGCTATTCAGGCGATGAAGGTGTTCTGATGAGGTCTTCGTAGTTTATCTTCATTTTCCAAACTTTTCGTTCCCTAATCCTGAAATTGTATGTACAGACCGTATTATATCATTTCCTCCCCGATCCCCATTCGTAGCCCTGGAAAGCTTAGATTCCGTCGACGTGGCCCTAGCGGAGGATACCTTTATTTCATGCCTCCATACTCCGCAACCGTACGCACACGACGAATATGTAATAGTCTAGATCTATATCCCTAATATGGCTTTCTGAGATCTGACTCTGGTAGTAGGAAAGAGTATATACAAGACCTAAATCTATACATTCATGACTGTACAATACTACCCCAGCTTGAGAGCCACCTATTGATTTGCTTGCTCAATAATAAGTCACCTGGTCTCCGTATAAAGTGGATCCGGTGCGAGGTTGCTTCACGATACCAGCTTCCACCAACTCATTGATCAGATTGAATACCATCAGGTCACAGCCGTGAGGTGCGATGAAATCTACCGCGACAGGCAGATATTCCTGCTGAAGGCTAGATCGAATATGCGGGATTTTCCTGCCGGTCAACCATTTTAGTATTTAGTGGGCACTGCCAGACTGCCCTGAGCATTCATCTCCGCTTCGCATTTCGCAAGTTGATTTCCGATCCAATCGATTTCTTCAAGCTTAGTCTACATATAGCCATACGACTATAGATTTGGATCGACAGGGTAGTGCATCCTACCAGTGCCGACATGGGTCTATTCTCGTATCCTTCTCGGCTTCCCGAAAGTGCGAAATTGGGGGCCGCTTCTTCCGGGCTTGCGATAATCCCTCAGACAACCCTGTCGGTCATCCCGTCTCTAGTATGGACTATGTACTCCGTACTTTGTACAACATATACTTTAATCAAAGGCGCCCGGCGCTTTACGCGGCAGACGTGCCGTTCACTATGCGAGCCAATTGCGGGCATCTGAACGAGAGGAAATTATGGAGCTCCCGAGTCTGGCCGTGATAATATATCAAAAAAATATCACCTTCCATTCTAGAGCCGTACTCCGTAGGAGCTATTGGTTTTGCCGTAAAAAGATAAAGAAAGAGACCACAATCCCACTTTCTCTATCCCAGTGTCGTCACTCTGAACCCCCTGTCTCATCTCTTCCATATCAAAGGAATAGCTGCAAAGACAGATAGCTCTTGGGCCAAACTCTTTCGGGAAGCTTTTCCTACCTTTAAAACACCTATTTTAACGAAAGGAATTTTTATCATTCTGGCACCTCGATCACTACATATACCTATAACAATACCACATCTGGTCAATCCCAGTGAACCTCTCCTCCGATGGTGAGTTGCTATCGCCTATATTAGACTCTTGATAATATTAACACCTCCCCCAAGGAGACCCAATCTTTCAAAATAGAAGCTTTAGATAAAGACCCAAGTTTCTTCGGCTCCGAGGACAACAAAGTGGTGTGCGTAGCATATACACAAAGACCAAAAACAGTCTACTGGCGAAATAGCTCTGTCTCAATTTGGAAAATCGACGATCGGGGTCAAAGGGAAGGGAAAGCAACATTGCTTGAAGAAAGTTCTGGAAAATTTGATATGATTCCAGGCGTGGCTCTATACATCACTTCGGGGAAGGTCAAAGTCTTGGAGACCTAACTATATAACACTTTGGCCAAGTCACATCCACGCACGGGGTTCAGGGAAATCTCAATGCGTGCACTCTCCTCCTTTATGATCATCGATACTGCCGTGTCTTGATCTAAGTTCAAATCATTCGTAATAGCTGCGTATACTTGTGGAACGAATATCTCTTTGACGGCATCTTTCTTTGCATCTCCCAAGGTGAATTCCACCAACGGCATGGTCAGGCTAGGGCCATCATCGACCATAAAATGGTAAACTTGGGTTCCCCGTGTAATTGTGGTCTTGAAAAGGGCCTTAGCAAGTTCAAACGCCCCTTTTGATATATTGATGATCAAGGTACAAGTCCCCTCAATGAATTGGGGAAATATCATAGAGAAGTCCCTAGCGAAGCATCGTTCTATACGCTATACGATTACTGCACTGTCAAGTATCTAAAGCAAGTTGGCGTAGATGTTAAGCACGCGGATCTAGGCAAGGAGGGCATTCATAGCAACGGGTATATGTTCTTTATGGAGAAGAATAACCTTAAGATTGCAGACCGGGTGTACAAGTGGCTGAAAAAGCACTAATCAACGGAAAGAACGTCCATGTGTTGTATTGAGGAAGGAACCCGTGGAATAAAAGCTGTGACTTCCAGCGAAAAGAACTTCCTCTTGTCAACAACACACATTTCTTGCTGGCATCGCACGTCGCCTGCTACAAGCCTCTTTTTCTTCTTCTTCCTTTTTTTTTTTATAAAACAAAACCAACGCCTTCAGAATGGCAGACTCTGAACGCCTCCGTGTAAGTGTTGACACCACTGCCATGCCTTTGTTTCCCCAAGCCTCCCAATCCCCAGTCCAATGAGACTTCTACCATGATCATCATACTCCCAACGAGTATCACATATTCATTGTTCATAGATTGTTGGAACATGCACTAACAAATGATAGACTTTTTGTTACTATTGCAACATGCCAGGTCACACAGAAGCTGATTGCCGCCGGCTGAGGGCGCTGGGTGCCCTCAACCGAATGTCCCTCCCCCCGCCCCCCGTAAGATCCGCATGCCTACTTTTGGGGAAACATTATTGATTTGAGATGTGACTGCTGCAGACCAAGCGCAAGGCTCACCGCGCCTTTCGAGGCGGCAAAGCAAAGAAGGGTATGTCATGGTGTTGTCAATGATACCTTTCCCAAAAGTTCCCTCTCACTTCACTCTCGCTTCTTTCTCGCTTCTTTCTCGCTTCGTCCTTTTTCACATTGCTCTGTTGCCCTGTTGCCCCATTGCTCACAGGCGAGTGGCTAACATATCAACAGCAAAGACCGCCGCAAAGGAGGGTACGTGTTTGCCCTAAACAATTCTACGGACTAAGCGAACACAATGCTGACATATCTTGTGTGCTTAGCAGCCGCCTCCAACAGCACTGCTCTCCCTGGCCCGGCCCCCGGCTCCCCTCATGG
>JWJB01010725.1:0-10170 GCA_000812895.1 Rutstroemia sydowiana
GGCTCGAGAAATAGCTTATGTTGTTCAGGAGTACCTTGATCACGTAATGTGGTCTAATTTACGTCAATTTCATCATCCCTTTATTGAGAAAATATCAACTCACCAGATACATGGTAGCATGCAATCCATAAGGACCAGGCTCGCTGATGAGTTCGTTTGCGACCATGAATTCGTCCTTATCCCAATTGTGCTCAACTTGCAACTGGCGCAGTCTTTTAGCTCGTGCGAGCGCCCTGACGAAACGTTCACTCCTTCCATCGAAGTAGTTATTTGATTTGTCGAAAACTTCTTCGGCTTGGAGGATTCCTAATTGTATCTGTTGGTGAGGCTGGTGTGACGATACCTTCAGCAGCGTAATATTCAATGAAACAATTCAAATGAATGACACGGCACCAATCGGCCAAATGAAGCAAGTGAGGCACCTTAATCGTGGAAATTTATCAAATTCCGTGCTATATACTGGTTGCTAGTTACTCTCCCCCTTTATATCTTCATATCAGTATCCACTCTTCTGGAGTGAAGTATCAAAAAAGACAAATACAAGTCGAATCCCACGAGACGACAACACACGATAGCGCAAAACATTGTCGTGGTTGAATCGATCTCTAAGCCCGTACGCCTCCCAATGGTGGCGTAAACAGCACTTCCATTGCTCGATAAATTGCTTATGATAAAACAACATAAAGCTCGATATGACAGCGCAACAAACGCTTTGTAAAATGGGGTATCATTCGCTAAAATTCAAAAATTGCAAAAATATAAATCCAAAAAAAAGGTAAATCAAAATAATGTTTATGTAAAAGAATGGAGAAGTGAAATAGAGAGGGCGGCATGTGAGGCTGTCGAAGGTTGGAAGGTTGAGCTGCCGTGTTGGAAAAAGAGATCTGTGTCATGACCTGTTGAAGATCTCAATTTCTCGATTGCTCGGAATCTTGGCACAAATGATCGGTGGGAAGAGATTACTTCTTCCACCATAACTTCCCTAGCCCACGTTGTTGGCCTTCGCGCGCTGCAGCACCATCTTCGAAGTCATTAGTGGTTGAACTGCCACTGCTCTGAATCTTGGTACTGCGTTCATTGCCAAAAACTCTGAGGAGGACTGTCATCAAAATGCTGCTCAAGATACTCATACAGAGAATCCCGATCATGACAAGATTGCTCTTTCGGTATTGGTGCGGTCCCGCCTTAGAATCTTCGGGCCATCCGGTGTACAATGCATAGGTAGTAGTGATACTGCCTAGATTGCCGAGACCAGAGACGAGTGCTGCGGCGGCAGCGACACCAACTTCTCCGTGGCGATGTTGGAAGATCTGGTTGGTCCATGTCATACAGATTGGCACGGTGGGTCCTAGCCCAAATCCGACCATGAGAAGTCCGCCATAGCGAGCCCATGGTCGGGAGACGGGGGCGAAGGTGGTGGTTAGGAGACCGGCGATTTGTATAAGAACTGCGGCGGAGAAGAAGATGGCACGGTGGTGATGGAAACGATCAGAGATTGGTGTTACCAGAAGAATCGCTATGAGATCCATCTTGCTATCGTTAGATTTTTCCGCAAAGTGTGAAAGGATTGAAACTTACGATCCAGATGGGTGCGAATAGTAAACTGAGAGTGACACCCGAAAAGCTTGGGTCGATACCAGAGATTATGACGGTGCCATAAAGCTGGGTACCAATGCCAACACCAACAACACCGAAGTACATTAGTGTGAGAGGCCAAAGTCGCCAATCGATCAGAACATAAGCTAAGTCCTTCCAGCCCCAAGGTCGTGGATGATAGACCCTTCTCAGATCTTGGTAGTGAATCTGGGCATCTTCACCTTTTAGAACTGGTGGTGTTATAGGTAGCCATTTCATGATACCGGTGGGGACTCTCTCTTCTCCAGGAGGAAGCGGACGATCTGGCAACCACCAGAGAAGTATAATGCCCAGCACAATAGCACATAGACCGTAGAGCAAGAACATCCACTGGAATCCCACTAGCCCCCCAACACCATCCATTTCTTGAAATCCGGCTGACACTAGACCTACGACAGCAGCCGAAAGTTGAGCCGCAGTGAAGTATTGGCCAATACGTTTTCCAGTCCGGGATGGTGGATAAAATAGAGTGAGATAGTATGCCATTCCTGGCCACATGCCTGCGATTACTACGCCAAGAAGGAAACGGAGAAGTCTGTATCGAATTAGTAAGGGTACTCTTGTCGTGTTGCCGAAGCACTTACAGTAAGCTCCAAGCTGCCTTGACCGCCGCAAAACAAGCCCCAATGATGCCTACAGCAAGAACAATGCGACTCATCCATACTCTAGGACTTAGTCTCATCATGATCAGATTAGAAGGCAGATCAAATACGACATATGCAACGTAGAACAGTGCTAGAGCTGTAGATGTTTGCTGGGCTGTTAAATGCAGGACGGATGCAAGATCATGACCAGATGACTCGTTCATAGTTTGAGCGAGCCCTAGGTTGGACCGAATCGCAGAACAGAGGAAGTAAAGGGCCCAGAACGCTAATCATATGTCAATTCAATGTTTCTATCCCAAGGTACGGGAAATCTCAAGTATACCTGGAATAATACGATGATCGATTTTCCTGCAATTGTTCAAGATCAGCACTTGTGTACCTTGAGTAATAGGCAAGTCTCGTATTGTATGGGGAACACATACCTGTAAACCTTTTCAATTCTCTCCAGACTAAAAGCCTCATCTTGGAGTCCTGTCACCGACTCATCCGCGTAGGTTTCATTTGCGCTTGAATTCTTCGCAACATTCAACCTTTCACGTGTGGAACCATCGGAATTATCTGATTGTGCCATTCTCTGTAAAGCAATGGAAGTGCTTGCAAAACAGAAAAATGGACTTTATAAGGAAGTCGCGTTGTCAATGGGAGCTCTGATTGATATTGCCTCGAATAATGAGCAAATTGAGTAAAGTTGTTATACCTCAGGAAATGAGCAACTTGAGTACGTAAGTTGTTAAACCTCGAGAATATAATTGAAAGGAATTTCAGGAAGAAAAAAAATCTATTTGTGACTATCGATTAATAGAAGCTAAGAAGCTTGAAGCTCCGGTGGGGTTCAAGCTTTTTTCCCCCGAACAGTTGTGCCGAAGCTATCGTGCTGCTAATAATGTGATTTTTATTTAGCCTCACCATGAGTTATTGTACGACCCACCCGAATTAATGTTTTGCCTAGGTACAGTAAGTAAAAATCATTGAGGCGGGAGTATGTCTAGAGCAGGATCGTGGAGGAGATTGTCATTTATGTTTAAAAATCTAGAATTTTCATCCATCAAGTCTATATAATAATATTATTGTACATCATAAGGTTATTGGGAAGCCAAAAACATATAAATCCTTCAAAGCTTGCTTTTGAAGCTGGCAGTTTCATCCTTCTTGACCAGAACATTACTATCTGGATATGGATCGATAGTCAATCCATTCAATGGATTCAATTGACTGGCTCTGTAAAACATGTCTTCGTAAACCTTGCCATCCTTTCTTCCCAAGGAAGAATCGAGTTGCCAATCAGGAAATTGCCAAGCGTCAACAAGATTCAACGCATGTGGTCTTATCTCTTCCAAGAGTTTCATGACACTCTTGGTTCTTGCTAACTGAATTTGACGAACAGTCACGGCTGCAGACGAATAGAATTCCGAAGCTTCTTTTTCGAGGGTATTGAGTGCATGAAGGCGGTAAAGCTTGTGGAGTACATCGATAGTGGCCGGATCGAGTTCATAACGAAGAGTCTCGCTCTGCAAAGCGTCATAGAAATTTTTGACTACCAGATACTGCGAGTGGGCTGTACTCAACCGCCAAAAGTCAACCAGTAGAGAGTTCCATGACCCTTTCTCGGCATCGCGGTGTTTGAGGGCTTCGAAGGTTAAAAAGGATGCTCTCCATGCAAATGCTGCGACAATGTCAACATCAGAACCAAGAATATCATGGGCGCACCCCATATCTTGCTTTTGGAGGAACGTCGTAAAAATTCTTGTAGTGTCATTATTGGGCGCAGTTCCTTTGAGCACAGCTCGAGCCGATTTTAACAAATATCTTGCGACTTGTTGTGTCAACATATAATTGTCACCCTCCCATGTGGTTGTCGGTAAGTAATCAGCGTACCATGCCCCTATACCTCCAAAACTGGAATACCCATGACCACCACATGCTCTTCTGCACACCTCAAGACCTTCTGCTGCTGTTGTACTTCCGAGTGCTTTCAGACCGCAAGAAGTAGCATGAAGATCTGCAAGAAGATCACTGCCAGAATTAATCTCTTCTGGGCCTGCACCTCTATTTTCGTCGGAGACCTTTCCAGCATCAGATTGCATCTTTTTCTGATTTTCTTGATATAATTCCATCATTGCCTTCCCGGTGAAGTGCAGTGCAAAAGTTGCGGCAAGCAATGGTAGTAATCTATACTGTACCATTGTGTAATTAAGTACCTGGTTTTCGCCTGCTGTGCCGGCTGGAGCATCTCGGTCCTGGAATTGACGTCTAACCGAAGCATATCTTGTTGCGATAGTCACGCCTCGGGCCAAGACGCCGCCAGACTGAAGAACGATAGTGGATCTGACCCATGTCAGAGTGCCGTATATCAGGGATGGAGATGCCGGTCTAAGATATTTGCTGGTCTCAGGATCCACACTAGAGAACCTCGCCAACATGTTGACATGCGGGATTCGAACCTGGTTCAATAGGAGGAACCCATTGTCCATGGTGTTGTAACCAAATTTTGGTCCAATATCGCCGACATGGACGCCATCTAACGGCTCATGAGTTTTCATATCTCGGATTTGGCACACAAAAGGATGTGGGCCATATTGCTTGCCCGAAATTATTAGCTGTGCCATAACTACAGCATGATTTGCGGTCCTTCCCAATGACCCAATCCACCATTTTGATGCAGTAAGATGTGGCGAGTGCAGTATGAAGGTTTTATCTTTTGGACTCCACGTAGCAGTCGTTTCCAGACCTCGCACATTCGATCCATGTCCCAATTCTGTTTGTGCATAGCATCCGATGGCCTTGTAATTCTCTGCGGGCTCGAGAAATAGCTTATGTTGTTCAGGAGTACCTTGATCACGTAATGTGGTCTAATTTACGTCAATTTCATCATCCCTTTATTGAGAAAATATCAACTCACCAGATACATGGTAGCATGCAATCCATAAGGACCAGGCTCGCTGATGAGTTCGTTTGCGACCATGAATTCGTCCTTATCCCAATTGTGCTCAACTTGCAACTGGCGCAGTCTTTTAGCTCGTGCGAGCGCCCTGACGAAACGTTCACTCCTTCCATCGAAGTAGTTATTTGATTTGTCGAAAACTTCTTCGGCTTGGAGGATTCCTAAAATACGTTCTTGGCGTTGCAATACCTCCTTAGTGAATAGGAAGTTTGATAGCTTCTCGACGGATACTTTCGAATTCTCCCTTTCAACCCGAACCAAATCAGTGCCCTGTGGAGGCGCTGGCTTTAAATCTTTAACCCATTGAGGTGGAGGTGCCATTTTTTATGATTGAATTGAGGTTTTGAATAAGGGTAAAGGTATAAGTTGTCGGACTTTGAAGAATTTATATAAATCTTTTTTGTTTGAGTATTTGGTCATGACGAATTGATACAGTACCATACATGTACCTCGTACTCAAGTAAGCTTCAGCACCGGTAATGAACATTATGCCGAGGCACAGAACCTCGCCCCACGCCCTCGGTAGGGTACCTGGTAGGTCATTATCACAAGAATATCACAAGCTACCGGTGTTTGTACTTTGGTTCACCAGGTTCTAATGTACATACCAGTATCCCCTGGTAAACTTAGAAACTGTGTACAAAGTATTACCGGTACTCGTAATAAATTTGATAAATTTGACTGTAAAGTATATCTTCAAAGTTCAATAATTCGGTTTTATTAAAAGTAAAAGCTACATACAGCAGATTGTAATGTAACAGTAACATCATGTAGAACTATCCGCTATTTACCGGATCCTTCCATTTATTAGCGACACGTTGAATTGATTTAATGTAGCTCAGGTCCCACCCCTTGGCAAAGGAGTCAAAAGTTTACAGCAAAGAACGTCAAGCTTGTGATAGTTATACTGGTAACTTATTTCGAACCAAACATACAAAAATACACACCATATTTAGGTAGGCCAGCGGTTTTACGAGTACAGATTTTGGGATTTATGATACTATATTGGGCTTCTCGAACTAAAACTAGAATCTTATTTGTTCTAATACTGTAGATTGGAATTGGTACAGTACACCGGTAGAAAGGTTGCGATGATGAGATGAAGTGTGATGGTGCATCAGGTAGGTAGGTAGGTAGGTAGGTAGGTAGGTAGGTAGGTAGGTAGGTAGGTAGGTAGGTAGGTAGGTTCCTTCCTTCCTTTTCAGTCTTTTCTTCTTCTCATTTTTGAGAATTGGTGCTCAATAATATTACTGTAAATTATTAAATCATGAATTTAGAAAAAGATTCTCAACTTCAAAGTAAAATATCATCCTCAACTTTTTCCTATCATTAATTTCTTTTATCGCTCACCGCACTTAAATGTCACAAGAGATTATATTACACCACTGGATCATCATCTTTGCTTTGATGCTTTTATCTCAAGCTATCCATTTTCAGATGAACTATCATACCTATGTCAATACCTCTTCCTCACCAACATCCTCCAGTATCGGATGCAGAACCATCCCAATCGTCCTCTAATAATCGTTCCCCAAAGCTCTATGAGCGAATACTAAGCTGGCATGGGTGGCTCATTTACCTTGCCTGGCTGATGGTAATCGTCATCGTTGTTGGCATTATATTCACGTCTCACAAATACTATCATGACATGGGAGGCCAAGGTTTTCTCAAATTGAAATATAGAAGTTTGAATCAAGTCTCGCATGACTCATCTGCACCACAAGTTTACCTAGCCTCAAAAAGAATCCGCACGTACGAACGAGAGATTCCGGGCTTGAGTTTGGGCATTGCTAGTAGATCACCGGCGAATGTGCCATGGTATACGTGCGGCGATCAACAAAATAGCTGTGAAGCATATGGTCATGATGTAGGCAACCTCCTTTGTCAGAATTTATATGCGCATCTAACAAGTTCTCTCGATTGGTGCAGGAAATTTGCTGTCCTGTGGAAATGATATGCCGGCCCACGACTCACACTACTTCTCACATTTTTTGTTGCAACGGCACACTAACTCACCATGAATGCCGTATATTGAGAGCGCATGCAAGATGCAGACCGCAGTACCATGAATGCCCAGAAGATTTGGGCGGAGGCTGTTGTCCTGAC
This sequence comes from Rutstroemia sydowiana, assembly GCA_000812895.1. Lineage (NCBI taxonomy): Eukaryota > Fungi > Ascomycota > Leotiomycetes > Helotiales > Rutstroemiaceae > Rutstroemia > Rutstroemia sydowiana. The sequence goes on from JWJB01010725.1 coordinate 7,288, forward strand.
ACAATGACTTGTTTCCAAGATCAGTGTATACCAGTCATTGAAAAGCCTACCTCCAGCAATACGTCGACAACAACAACTGCAAATCCAAAGCCAGGTGGACCTTTACCAAGAGAAGGGGAGGTTGCACAAGGATCAAGAATAGGGAGCTTTGTACAGTGGAATCTAGGGCACCCTTGTTTCACCCTAGGGCTCTTAGTATGTACTGCTGCTGTTATGGGAATGCTTTAGTAGAGAGTTGGATATCTAGGATGGGATCGTGGATACTGTTTATGCGCCAAGTACATACCAGCAAATTGAAAGCCCAGAAACAATCTTATTCTTAAAACAATGGAGGGCGGCTGGGGTTTGATGCCCCCAAATAGGGCCATTGAATTTTCTGACATGGTGATCTGGTGATAATCTTCGAGCCCAATCAACTATTCTAACAGCCATTTGTCAATCTTCATCAATCGTTAACGCAGCGGCCCACCGAAGGCAATACTTCCTGATCATACATAATCGTTGGTCTCCTCCTTACCTACGCACCTCTGCCATTGTTCAATGCCGTAGTTCGTATCCTTCAGGCTTCTGCATGAATGAAATTTTATTGGTGCAAAATACTAACAGCGGAGGTTTGAAGAGGCGGTTAATCTCATATAGTAAGACTAGTCTTTGCGCATGCTAGATTATCCGAGCTAGTCCCAGAATCTAAGTAGATTCTACAAAGACTAGTGAATGTAAGAAGCCAAGTGCTTCCAAGCCTCTAGCAATTGTCAATAAAGCTCGCTCGATCCCCGAACCACGTATTTATTTGAAGATCATCTCGTCAGTCTCGAGAATTTCCGAACTGAGCATTCAAAATAACCAAGACCGCATTGCTACCAATTTAACTGCGGATGCTAGGCCATGAACTAAATGCGTTCTTATTGGAACCATCTAGTACGCTTTGGTAGACCAAAGCACCATATGACATTGAGTAGGATAATAATCGTCTATACAGGGCGGCGACAATCTAAAATGTTATTAATTTTACTGCAATTTTGGAATAGTCCTTATACACGGTGCATCTCATTATCTAAAGCTAGATATGGAATCTTCAATTCCGACATATTAATTTCCTAATCCGACCCCTTTTCGGCTACTACTTTACCTCTTATACCAACGTTCCCGTTGTGAGAAAGATACTTGCAGCGCTCATGATAATGTCGTTCTTGTTTTACAGAAGACCCAGCTATAGCAGCAAACCATTGATTCCGTTGCATAGCAAAGAGTGCGAGCGTTATGCTGCGAAAATTCGAAGTGGAATCCCTCGCGGACTTTCATTTGAGGATGTGATTGAAAATAAGTCTCTACCTGTGAGTTCTGTACCCGATAAGTCCAGGTTCCACGTCACTGATATTATGATAGCCATGCTCTCTAAGTGATTTCATGAACTTTCTTGTTTACATCGAACATGATGCAGAGAATCTACAATTTTATCTTTGGTTCAGAGATTATGTTCGTCGATTTGAGATGCTTCCAGAACAAGAACGGGTCCTATCACCAGAATGGAATTTAAAAACTACAGAGCCACCTAACCTATCCAATAAGTATGAGCCGAAGAGAAGAAACTTAATTACAGATACGGAAATTTTGGAGAGGAACGATAAGGCCGTTTTCGACCGCGATTCCAAAGAGATAGGAACTCCTAGGTGTTCGCGATCGTCCGAAAGAATAGGAGGGCCTCTGAAGATCTCCTTTGACAGAAGGCCGGGAGAATTGCACTGTCTAAACAATCTGCAATGGCTACCTTGTGGGTCAGATATCCCGAGTCTCCAAGTTCTAGACACTTACCAGGAGTAGTTACAATTCAGCCTCTGCGAGAGGAAGCCAACCACATCATGCGCCATTACCTCGCTTTCAATGCCTCACGGGAGTTGAACCTGTCACACAAAGACCGAGGCTTGTGCTTACAAGCACTTCAGCATACAACCCACCCTTCAGCTTTCCTGCCCGCATTCAAGGTCGCGGAAGCGGCCTTACGTGGCCAATCTCACCCGAACTTTATTCGGTGGTCTATTTGCAATGGTAATAGGCCTCGTGTATTATTTGTCCGAGCTATGGGCGTCAGCAATACACTGATTGGGTTTGCCATCGCCATAATTTTGACATTATCAACCGTCAGTCGTTGGTGGAGGATATTTGCCGCTCTCCAGTGGTTTCTGGGCTTCACCACTTTAATATCGTCTTATAAGGGGCTGTGCATTATTATGCATCGAACACACGCTCGCAATTTACGGCCGTGGGAGCAAATCATGGATAGCGAAACAGACGAAGATAGGAAAATTTCGTTTGGGGGGATCAGTACAGGAGACCTAAGAATCCTCGATGACACCTGCAGTAGAGGCGATGATGATATTATCATGTGCGACGTTTCGATTGGTTCCCAATCACAAGTTCCTTGCATGCAGACATTCGGCCCCAAGAATAGTTATACTGATGGATCCTGGACTGAGCAATACAATAAGAAATCGATCATCGAAAAGGTATTTGACAAAACAACTTGGACTCAGGATGAAAATTTGAGATCACTACAGGATCGTATCGTGTTTGGTGCAATGGCCTGGAGCTTGATTATCACTGTACCCCTCACTGTCATCTTCGTCGCTGTACCCAAGGGAGATATGTACTGAATCCGAAGCCTTGAAATATAATCTTTCAAATTCGGGCATTAACAGTGGGTCAAAGATGATGATCCAGTGGTGTTATATTTAGATTTGGATATACCGGCATAGTTGAATTTGGTTTCACTGAATTAGATTACCAGGTTACTGGTAGAAAGAAAAATAAACCTAGCTGACCTCGCTGGCCTGATTAACCCGTATCAAATTTTTGTGGCCCACTGCAAACATGCACGACACTCGG
>JWJB01010726.1:0-19801 GCA_000812895.1 Rutstroemia sydowiana
ATTGTGAAGGAGATTATGGAGAACAGACATCATTCTAAAGCCCATTTCGATATAGATTTGCAAATTGAAAAATTGGCAAATTGGCAAATTGACGAATTAATTACAATCATGCGTCTAAGCACTTCAAACTCCACACTGTTTGCTTTATCGTCACTGTTTTTATTATCTTCGGCGCTTCCATTCTCTCCAAGAGATTTAGTGTGGGTGCAGAATTTGAGAAGAGCTACATATTCTGTGGTCAATGTCGACGGAGGTTCCGCAACATCTACAAGTGCGACAGCAGCAGCTCCAACTACAATTCTCAAAACTGTTACACAAACCAAAGAGCCGGCAACAAAGACAACTACCAAGACCGATGCTACCACTCTTCCAGCAACCACAGATTATGTAGTCTCAACACAAACTGTTGAAGGCTCTGATACCACGGAAACTTTGTTAATCACAATTACACCGTCCGAAAGTCCAGCGAAAGCGACCTCTACAGGATACTCTATAGTCGATGTCACAGTCCCAGTCACAGTAGTGGAAGTCTCGACAGTGACACCAAGTATTTCATCAGCGGCACCTTCCACAATAGCGAGTTCTGCGACTCCGGCTTCTGTTCCCCAAACAGCAACGCCAGAACCAAGCCAGTCGACATCAGCATCTGATTCGGCAACGTCAACGATGGAGACAAGTCAGACGACATCAGCATCTGATTCGGCAACGTCAACGATGGAAACAAGTCAGACGACAGCTGAGATTGAGTCGGCAACGTCAACGCCACTAGCTTCCTCAACAATTGTAAGCACCCCAGCCAGCACCGCATCACCAGTCGTGGTATCCATAGCTTCAAGCGAACCTCTTTCTACTGGGACTACGTCTTCAGCGAGTAGTTTGGACTTGTCATCGACATCTATAACTCCGAGTGAGGCCAGTTCTCAAGCCTTCAGCACCACTTCTTCGCTTGAAGCGTCAAGTACTTCCACCACGGATAGCTCATCAGCAGCCATATCAATAGTGATTAGTTTCTCCTCCAATGATGGACAGGGATTTACATCCTACATTGGAACTTCACCTACTTTGTCCACAGCTTCACCCAGCTCAACTACTACTTCATTTGACAATGGGCAATGGCATACGACTTATCCTTCGTGGAATGCCACAATGACAAGGTGGTGAAATAGTTGATTTTGACACAAGGCCATTATTCATTTTGCCGGGCTTAGTTCTGGCATGTTGTACGAATATTATATGACGCAATACTCCCAGTTTCAGTAATCTGGTTGAGATATGTGAGGTATTCTCACATCACGCCGTGCCGCTCTAAAGGAGAGCCGATGGAACGGGGAAATGCCCCAGAGGAGGAAGGTTATGAGGCATAAGCAAGATTCACGACTTCATGTTTTGTAGATAGTTTGGTGTATGATTTACGACGGAGTTTGGGGCGGCATCGTCTAGGGCACCAAGTGCTGGGAGCCTTAATTGTAATAGAGGAGAATGAATCAGAAGATGATAATAATAGTAAGATAAATTAAGATAATCAATGAAATCAAATACTGCAATTTGCCGTTGACTGTATGAGTGGTGAATAAATTATACACAAACATGTAGTTGAAGATTGAGGTAAATCTTAAATAAGATAAGTAATTTATGGGACGGTATCGATGAATACAAAAGTCCATTAATCCTCAAAAGCAACGGGTTTCGGAGAAACTAAAAATTCCGCTTCGAGACATCCTTGTAATGCTGGGGAGGCTTAGTGCTCCTTCCCCCAAATTGCTTGCGAATCAATCAGATCAATCAACAAGCTGTCTCACTTACAATAATACCTCGACATCCTGTTTCTTATAATTGCTCGAGCTTCGCACAAGAGCCAGTGGGCAAGAAGTGGTAGCTCAACCTCTGCCACAATGGCCTCCCCACCTCAAGTTGTGGAGGATCAAGCACGACTTCTTGAAGATGCTTTGAACGTCGTGCGACAGCAGACTCAACTTATGAGAAGATGTTTAGAAAGTCCTGGCAAGCTCATGGATGCACTAAAATGCAGGTATGTTAATAATTATATCGCTGACTTTGATCAACTCGATGCGCGCTACTGTTAACACATGCGCCGGGAGAGATAATCTGTGCTGATTTACATGTTTTCTGTTATTAGTTCAACACTCGTCTCCGAGCTTCGAACAAGCAGTCTTGGGCCCAAACAATATTACGAGTTATACATGGCCGTCTTCGATGCCTTGCGACACCTATCTTCTCACCTCAAAGATTCGCACCCCACTCATCACCTCGCTGACCTTTACGAGCTTGTACAATATGCGGGCAATATCGTACCGCGACTATATCTGATGATTACGGTGGGGACGGTCTATATGGGAGTACCCGAGGCGCCCGTGAAGGAGATAATGAAGGATATGATGGAAATGAGCCGTGGAGTCCAACACCCAACACGGGGCTTGTTCCTGCGATACTATCTTTCAGGACAAGCTCGAGAGCATCTGCCACAGACTGACGGCGACGGACCAGAAGGAAATTTGACAGATTCGATAAGCTTTGTTCTGACAAACTTTGTGGAGATGAACAAGCTATGGGTACGATTACAACATCAAGGCCATTCCAGAGAACGAGAAATGAGGACACAAGAAAGGAAAGAATTGCAGTTATTGGTCGGAAGCAATCTCGTTCGTTTGAGCCAACTGGTGGATCTTGATGTTTACAAGAATACTATTCTCCAACCGCTGCTGGAGCAAGTCGTGCAATGCCGAGACGTTCTCGCCCAAGAATATTTACTAGAAGTCATCACACAAGTTTTCCCGGACGAATACCACCTACATACCCTGGATCAATTTTTAGCAGCCGTTTCTCGATTAAATCCACAAGTTAATATGAAGGTTATTGTAATAGCGATGATGGATAGACTCTCCGAATATTCTGCAAGGGAGTCTGACTCTAGCTCAACAGAAAATCGCGAGAAGCTGGAAGAAGAGGCTGTCAGGAAATTACTTGAGAATACTCGACTAAGTAAGGAGAAAATGGCCGAATCAAAGGCAGCTTCAACAACAACAGCCGAGGCCTCAGAGTCCAATGGCCATAGCCCATCGACAGAGACCAACGGGGGCGAGCCGGTCCCAAAATCCGATGCCAATGAAGACGATGCTCTGAGTAAAGTGCCCACTGAAGTCGACACTTTGGCAGAGTCAGAGGTTACACTTGGTGGTACTGATGGCACCGACGAAAAAGCCAAACCTATTCCAGAAACAATCAAGCTGTACGAGATATTCTTCGAGCAGGTAATGAATTTGGTAGCATCTCAACGTTTATCGGTTCAGGATACCCTGGCCCTGTTGGTGTCACTAGTAAATTTGGCGCTCAAAGTACACCCTGATCGTCTCGACTATGTCGACCAAGTTCTCGAATACGCCGCCGATAGAGTTAGAGCCTATGCGAATACCCCGGAATTACATTCAGCAGAGGCGCAGAAAAACATCTTGACTTTGCTCCAAATACCCATCACCTCATACGCTTCCATATTCACCGCCTTATCACTCCCAACATACATTCCATTATTACAACTCCAAACGTATCCAATACGGCGAGCTGTCGCTGGTGAGCTCGCACGCACTCTACAACAAAATTTGACAAAGATTTCTACTGTGTCATCCTTAGAAGGTGTCTTAGAAGTACTAAAGGTACTGATCAAAGAGGGGTCGCAAAATCCCGCCAACTACCCGGGAGTTCAGCGCAAAGCTGTGGAAACCGACGAAACAATCGAGGAACAGGGCTGGCTGGCTAGGATCGTTCATCTGATCCATAACGACGATAATGACACGCAGTTCAAACTTCTGCAAACAACAAAAGCAGCGTACTCCGAAGGAAATGAACGAGTAAAGTTTACCACTCCCGCCCTTATCACGGGGGCTATGAAGCTTGCAAGGCGATTCAAAGCCAGAGAACACTACGACGACAATTGGGAATCACAAATATCGGCACTATTCAAATTCATGCATTCGTCGCTCTCAACTATGTACACACGCGTTTCTACATCGGCAGAATTGTGCCTTCGCTTATTCGTGGCCTGTGGTCAAATTGCTGACCAAACCAATTTTGAAGAAGTCAGCTACGAATTTTTTGCCCAAGCATTTACGATATATGAGGAAGCGATCAGTGATTCTAGAGCACAATTCCAAGCGGTGTGTGTTATTGCCGCGGCACTGCATGATACTCGCCATTTCAGCAAAGAAAATTACGACACTCTCATCACCAAGTGCGCTCTTCATGGCAGCAAGCTGTTGAAGAAGCCCGATCAATGCCGTGCTGTCTACTTGGCAAGTCATCTCTGGTGGGCTGTTCCAATTGCAGCGAAGGGCGAAGAAGCGGATGAGAAAAACGTAAGTTTTCTACTATGTATTATTATTTGTTGCATGACTAACATGTGTAGCTTTATCGAGATGGGAAACGCGTGCTCGAGTGCCTTCAGCGTGCGCTTCGTGTTGCTGATGCATGTATGGATACGGCTGTGTCCGTAGAGCTCTTCGTGGAGATACTCAACCGCTATGTTTATTATTTTGAGCAAGATAACGAAGCTGTAAGTAGACTTGCCTGCCCTTCCAAGTCAAAAGCTAATTCAAATTTCAGGTTACGACTAAATATCTCAACGGCCTGATTGAGTTGATACATTCCAACCTTCAAGGCAATCTCGATTCCGCCACAATTGATATGCCAAGAAGGCATTTCCAACGCACTTTGGACAACATTGCATCTCGAAACTATGATGGTGTAGTGACAGCAGCTGCGCCTTGATGAGCAACCAAGCAAGAGTCTGTTCATTTTATTTTCAAATTCTCTTCTTGGCGCATACAGCATGGGACGAAATCATACTTCGATGTAAAATTTATGTGCGTCATGGTTTAAAGGGGTTTTTTTTGCAGCGAAGCAGATGCGAGTAGGTACGATATTTTTGGAAGCCAACAGCAGCATCCACACACACTATTTTTCTTATTTTTATGAAGATCAAAAATAATGCAGCGATTGTACTTAGATGAAGAAAATTGGCTTTTATTATACGAAGTATGGTAGGCTGGTTTTAGAGGGTAGACATGGCTAGGAGCTATGTAGTAAGAAGAGATGATAATTGAAGATGATTAAAATGATGAGAATTGGAGTATGATGCTTTCTTTTATGATAAGGTGCTTGAATCTAGATAAATATGAGTGTGATGTTTTTTTTTTGTAAGTTTCTTGAGACTTGAATAGAGTGCCTCGTTTTCCACTTTCAATTCTATCTCCGGTGAGCTTCACCATTTCCCGGTGAGGTTGATGAACACTTTGTGAACACGTTGCCCAGACCCTTTTAATAGCCTCAATATCTTCGGTCTAACATGGATTTATTTATGGATACTGTACCTGCCTGTATTTATGAATGATGACTATATATTAATGTTTAAAAAAGGGTTAATGCATGTACATGGGTGGATGGATACGTACCTCTTTATTTTTGTTATCGGAAAGTTCCCTACCCCAGACATCCGTGATGTCGCAGAAATCCATCGACTTCGATTTTGAACCTCAAGTTAATACCAACAGTTACCACCAACACCAAGTGATTAAATCGTCAACTTTTCGATAACAAATCAAGGAAGAGCTACAATGTGGGCGAAACGAACAGCTGGCCTGAATCCCAAATAAATCAGATCCTATACATATCAAATAAATTCGACCAATACCTTTAAAACCTTAATACACCAGCAACACCTCTGAGTTGTGCGCCGCAGCAGACGTAATTACTTCACCTTCCTTCCCACAACTACCTCAAATTCCCAAAACCTCCGAAATGCCAGACGAAAAGAACAGATATGTTCAACCGGTTCCAATCCCTTCCTACGAAGAAGCCACCGGGGAATCCTCCCGCGGCTCAACACCCCTACCCCCACGCAGCGACGCCTCTCGCGAGCCATCCCACCCCGCCGAACGCGAAGGCCTCCTCGGTACCGATAGCGGGGGACGAATCCCCGTTCCCACACGCAGAGCCGGTTATCGACCACCCCCCACAGAAGATGGCATCTCATCCCGCGATAGTCTCGAGCACGATTCCTTTCTAAATCAACATGGCGAACGTGAAAGTGAAGATGACGACGAGGTGCGTCGGGAAATGGAAGAGATGGAAGTACAAGACCCGATATCGACACAATCGACGTGGGCGAAACGACTCCGGAATTGGCGTCATTCGATTTGGAGAAGGTTTCCAAGGTTGCCGGAGTGGCGCATAGCTTGGCCGCAGATCGATGCCAATTTTTGTATAGTGGTTGGACGGATCTTTGCGGTTCTTTTGGTTATGTCGGTTGTGTATATTTTGTTTGTGAGTGATATTTTTTCGAATGCGGCGAATAGGATAGGTGGACAGATGTTTCCTGCAGAGAGTGTGCGGATTTTTGTGCAAGATTCGGCTTCCGAGGACAGGATTATACGGTGGATGAATCGGATTACGGAAACGGATCATTTGGCGGGGACGGAGGGTGATTATATTTTGGCGGAGATTGTGAAGGAGATTATGGAGAAGAGTAATTTGGAAGATGTGAAGTTGGATGAGTATGGTGTTTATCTCAACTATCCTAAGGAGGGTGGGAGGAAGGTAGAGTTGCTTGATGGGGGTGGAAAGGTGCAATGGTCTGCGAAGATTGATGAGCCCCAACTTTATAACAATCCGCCGAGACAGCAAACCCCAGTTTTCCATGGACATTCCAAGGCGGGAGATGTTACGGGTCCGTTGATCTACTGTAATTATGGGTCGCGGGAGGATTATAAGGCTTTGTACGATAGCGGTATTGAGACTAAAGGAGCTATAGCACTGGTCAGATATTACGGGACGCAAGGTGACAGAGCTTTGAAGATCAAGGCTGCGGAGCCATGGGGATTTGTGGGTGTTATTATGTATAGTGACCCGGCAGATGATGGTTTTACGTTGGGCGACACGGCACCGAATGGTAGATTCATGCCGAAAGATGGAGTGCAGAGAGGTGCGGTTAGTTTGATGAGTTGGGTTGTCGGTGATGTTCTTACACCGGGGTGGCCAAGCATAAAAGGAGTGAAACGCAAATCTAAGGAGAATAATCCCGGACTTGTTAACATTCCAAGTATTCCACTCTCTTGGGGAGATGCGCAGAAGCTTTTGCAATCGATTCAAGGCTTTGGTGATGAATGCCCAGAACATTGGAGAGGAAAAGTACCTTCTGTTCAATATTGGTCTGGTAACCTTTCATCACCGAAAGTCCATCTCCTGAACGAGCAAGATGAAGTAGAAGAACAGCCAATCTGGAATGTTATGGGCAAGATCACCGGCATTGAGCAAAAAGAGAAATCGATCATTGTAGGCAACCACCGCGATGCATGGGTCTTCGGTGCAACGGATCCCGGATCCGGAACTGCAGTATTCCTCGAAGTCATGCATATCTTTGGAGATCTCGTTTCTCGCGGATGGCGACCTCAACGAACCATCGAATTTGCATCCTGGGATGGCGAAGAATATAATCTCATCGGTTCGACGGAATTTGTTGAAAATAATATGGAGCGATTACGAAGAGATGCCTTTGTTTATATGAACGTCGACGTCGGAGTAGGAGGCCAACAATTCCACGCAGCAGGAAGTCCCGTATTTAAAAAAGCACTCCTCCGCGTTCTAGACCGCACCTCGGACCCCTACCAAAACGCCACTCTACGACAACTCTGGGATGACCGCCAAGGCAAACTGGAAGGTCTCGGCGCTGGAAGTGACTACGTTGCTTTTCAAGATATGGCTGGTACCTCTTCAATCGATTTTGGTTTCACAGGCCCAAAATACCCTTATCATTCTGCATACGACAATTTCGAATGGATGGCCAACCAAGGAGATCCGAATTTCAAATACCACAAATTGTTAGCTCAGGTCTGGGCACTTCTCATTCTTGAATTTTGCGATCGTGCTGTGTTGCCTTTTGATATCAAAGCTTATTCCACCTCGCTCAGTAAATGGGTAATGGAATTAGAAGAATGGGCTGAGAGTAAAGGACCTAATCAGAATGGGAATGTGGGATGGACTACAGAACCATTAAGGGATGCAGCGTTGCAGTTTGTCAGTGATGCGAAATTGTTCGAGAGGTGGGAGTTGGAATGGGATGGGTTGGTTTTGGGAAGTGGTGGGTTTGAAAGTCCGGCTTTGAGTGCGAAGAGGAAGAGTCATAATACTAGGATGGCGAATTTTGAAACGCATTTGTTGGATTTGGCTGTTGGTGGTGGGGTATGTTTATTTTTCTTTGCTTTTTTTGACGATTGCTTTTCATCATATTCCCCTTGACACCCCCTTTCTTTCATATCTTCAAATATCAAGCACTACACAAAACTCAATAACTCCAACCCCCTGAAAAGACAAACACACAACTAACCCACCACCTCTCTAGATCCCAGGCAGGACACAATTCAAACACGTAATCTTCGGGCCTCAACTCTGGTCTGGATACGACGAAGCATATTTCCCAGCAATCAGGGATGCGGTTGAAGCGGGAGATTGGGCTCTTGCGAAGAAGCAGGTGGATAATGCAGCGGATATTATTATGAAGGCTAGTAGGAAGTTGGTGGGTTGATTTTGGGTCTTTTTTGGGGGGTGAATGGGAGGGTTGGTGGATGGAAAGGACGCAAAATGAGATGGAATTACCTCGCATACCCTTACCTTACTCTTATGGTACTCTTATTCAAGTAGATAGATGTATGAGATTACTTTGTACTTGTATTATACGGCTTATAAAGGCGTTTATGTTTATTTTTATTTCCAATGTTCTTTTTAATTGGAAGGTTTCTTGTGTACTTTTAATTAAGATGAGTGAGGTAGGTATGGTATATTATATTTGGCTAGCGGTTTGATAGATAGTTTGGTCGGCAGGCGGATGAGTAGGTATTTAGATGATTGAGTTGTTATTTGCTTGCATGTTTGCCTAGACGACATGTAATCAGAATAAGAATAGATTCATCATTATCATCAGACGAGAATCATACAATGTCTAAATCTAACCTGACGAATGGGGTATAGATGTGCAACAAATGAGAAATTGGAAGGTGCGTGAATAGTTTGAGTGAATAACTTTCAGAAAATTGAGAGGGGTGCTATAGAGATGAGATGAGACGAGGAAAAGGAGGTATAAGTCCATGGGGATAGGATGGAAACCAGTTAATGTCCGATTAAAGATGAAGAATGATGTATAGACGTGCAACAAATAAAGAATTGGTAGTTGAGCAGGGTGGAGGCGAGTGAATATGTGAATAGGCGATTAGGTGATTAGGTAATTCGTCATTTCCTGACTGGACCGGAAGGGGCGGAAGGGGGCGGGAAGGAACGAAGTAGGATGAGAAGTAGGAAAATGAATCCATAGAGATAGGATGAGAACCACTCAATATCTGAATATAAGATGAAAAGTGAGGTATAGATATGCAACAAAATAAGAATGAGGAGGTGAATGAATGAATAAGTGAATATTGTTTGCCAATCATGGATGTAATAGGATAGGATGAGACGAGAGGCAGCGAGATGGGAACGCAGTGGGAAGAGAAGGAAGTTGATGAAATTTATAAAATTTATAAAATAGGATGAGAACCACTCAATTCTTGACTCTAAGTTACAGAATGGGCTATAGATGTGCAACAAACACTAGGGATAAGCAAGTGAATATTGTTTGCCAATCGAGTACAGAATGGAATGAGACGGGAAGTAGTAGGATGGGAAGGCAATAAGAGGAGAAATTAAAAGCATAAATCCATAGGAATAGGATGAGAACCATCCATTATCCAAGTCTAAAATACAGAATGGGATGTAGATGTGCAACAAAATTAATTTTAGTAAATAAATGGGTGAGTGTGTAAGAGTGAATGAGTGAGTGAGTGAATCTTGAATGGAATGGGATGAGATGAGAGGTACTTGGATAGAAAGGCAGAAGATTAAAGCTATTGGAATAGGATCATAACCATTCGTTGGTCAAATCTATAATACGAAATGGGATGTAGATGTGCAACAAACTAGATTTTGTTAAGTAGATAGGTGAGTGAATGGGTAAGTGGATGTCCTTGGCCGAGCAGGATAGGGAATGGAGATAAGACGAGAAAGAAGTAGTAGGAAAAGTAAGGGGTATAAATCCACAGTGAAAGGATGAGAACTATTCAATGACCAAGTCTAAGTAACAGAACGGGGTATAGATATGCAACAAAGTGAAATTTAGTAAGTCAATGAGTGAGTGAATATCCCTTTTCCAACACGATAATATGATGAGATGAAAAAGAGATGAAAAGAGATGAAAACTCAGAAAACTCAGAGAAGCAAATCTACAAAAACAGGACGAAAACTACTTAATTTATAGTACAAAATGGGGTTTAGATATGCAACAAACCCCAATCTAGTAGTGAACGAAAGAGTGAATATCATTGCTAGCTAGCCGGTGGGTGATAAAGATATGAATGTAATTATCTATATCAATCAGATGAAAACCACTCAATACCTCAAATCGACAATACGAAACGGGGTATAGACGTGCAACAAAACCAAAGCTAGTAAGTGAATGAGTGAATGAAATTGATAAGTGAATATCCTTCTTAGCTATCATATGGGATAGACTAGAAATAGTAATATTCCAAATAGGATTCACCTATATCAATAAGATAAGAACCATTGAGAAACCGAATTTAAAGTGAACCATGAGGTATAGATATGCAACAAAATGAAACATAATCCGTGTGCTCAGGATTGTACAGTATGAAAATATGATAATAACTTAACAAGTTAATCAATCAAATCAAATCAGACAAACCAAATTTCTCAACCACACTCTACCTGCTGCCACCGCGCTGACTTATAAGAAAGACGGGGCTCTTACCCCTTCTTTCCTTTGACGCTTCTTTCTACACAATATCGTATACAGAATGCACTACCCAATATGAACTATGCACTATGCAATATCGAACACTATTCGCACCCCACATTTTCATCAGAGAGAAGGGAAAACAGAAGGGAAAAAGGATGGAAACCAAATGAAGCAAGGATGTAAAAGAAAAAGGTGAAAAGAGAGAGGGGAATGTATAAATAAACGCTTATACAAGGTTAACCCCATACTTGAAGTTATAAAAGGTCGATAGGAAGGGAAAATATATATGATTAACATCGGTACTCTCTCATAAGAATTCGTATACCGTGGGGCTGGAAAGAAGAACTTTTGAATTTTACATTATTCTATAAAATATTGGTCATAATTTATCAATAATTGTAAGGCCACAATGTCTAATAAATCTCCAGCTTCCCCAAACAAAAAAAAAGAACAGAGGCATTCCACGATATACACCGAAGCAGACATATACAACCCTAGAAGCGTCTTCCATCATGTCCTCTATATGTATAAGCAACCAAAACGCCTTTCCTCCCACTCGAGACATTAACCAATGCCATCAACGCTCACAAAGCTCACAACTCGCGCACTCTTTCCAGTTGCATCCCATCAAACCCTCTATTCTTACGGTCTTATCCTTCTCTTTCTTCACAATAGCAACCACTTTCCTCGCCTCTCTATCCGCAATCCTATGTCCCTTTCTCAAATGCCCATCCAAGCCCTCCTCCGAAAACCTACTCTGTCCATCTCCATTTTTGACGCCACATTCCCCCAATCCACATTCTAATGCACCATGGCCCCTCTTCAAATGTCCCTTCATTCCTTCTCCTCCCAACTTCAACCCACAATGCCTAAACGGACAGAAAAGTACCTGCTCAATCTTGCCCCTATTAGGATCCCCGTCCCTATCTACATCCACATCTTTATCCCGGGAACGAGAATGAAAGAGGTCCATATGCCCCACTAACTTATCCCTCCTCTTGAAAGCCGTTCTCACACCCTCGTCTCCACAACCCGCAAATGGACACACAAAATCCCTCTCCCTTACATGCATCGTTTTCCTATGTCTTTCCAAATCATGTTTATTTCTAAATGGTCTTTGGAATCCACACCCCTCAACCTTACACTTCAGTGGCGAGACATGGATGTTATCGAGATGAATACGCAACATTTTGTGATTGGAGAATTTGGCTCGTGAAGTGCAGCCACTCCAAGAACAACGAGTGGGTCCAGTAAACTTGTGTAGGACTGAATTGGCGTGCTCGCGGTGATGAGTTTTAAGCGAGGTAGAACTGGGAAATGAGTGCGTGGAAAGGGGACAATCTTCGTAAGTGCATTTGAGAGATTGATTTGAAGTGAGAGGTTTGTGTTCCCCCTTTCCACTTTTTTCTGACTCCTCAGAATCAAAATTCTGCGTAGAATGCATGTTCACTAGCGAACTTAAGCTCGGTGAAGGATTAGCTTCGTGCTCCTTCTTCACAGCCTGATCGTGATAAGGAGAGGAGCACGAAATAGAATTGTTAAAATTCACGACAGTATGGTTCATATTAGGAAGTGAGACTTCAGTAAAATTCGACGAAGCAAACCCCTCGCTTTCCGAGAATTGAGAAAACAATGTCATGAATGGTTCATGGCTGAAATCTCCCAAGATCGGAGTTGAGATTTCTGCCAAATTCGGCGAAGCAAATTCCTCGCTCGCTGAAAATGGACTCAACTCGGAATACGACGTCGGTAATAATCCAGGGCTTGGGATATAATCGGGCAATTCAGTGGAGAATAACGTTTGTGATAGGATATCGCGATAAGGACTAGTGAGCAATGCCCCATTCACATTAGCCAATAATTCTTTCTGCTGGTTTGCTGCCTACATCCACATCCACACCCACACACAACCGCAAAAAGCTGTGTATAATGTCCAGCCCAAAAAGAAAAATATGCCCTACCCTGCAGTAAAGGGGGAAAAGATAAGAAATGCCCAACGTACCAATGATTTGCAATTCCGTTCCAAACCCCCGCATTATTCTGCGATAAGCTTAGCTGCGCCGCCCAATTCTGCTCGGCGTCATCGTCTGAAAATATGGGGCATTGCGATTGTGCATATGCATGTAGATATGGACGTGAATTCTGCAGCCACAGTTCAAAATCTTGCGTGGCTGGCCAATCAGAAGCGTGGGATTCATAAACCATGCTAGGCACATTGGTGAGGCGGAAGGACTGGCGAAATGGGAAACTGAAGACATGCAATCCCCTCAAGAATTGTAAGGGATCATTTGGTTGCGGATTTGTTATTTTGTATGGGAAATCATACTCATGTCATGGAGGATCTAGTTGCCCTTTATACTACTTACTTGCAGCTTAGGTTCAGCCTAGCAGTATGTAACTTCATTGCCACATATCAGCCACGGCAAGGCTGGGGTAGTTGAGCTTTCAAGTGCATGATTGTAAGCAACGTTCAGTATTGCGCAATTGTTTCTCAACTATGTCTGTACTGATCTTGACAGGGTACATAATTGAAGGTTGTGACCTGGTGAATCCGAAGTCTTGGATTTGTAAAGTGAATACCTTTCGAGATTGGTTACTCATGCACTTGAATTCACACTCGGTATGCCCATAAGTCTGTCCTTTTCCTAAGATTTCAGGATTTGGTTTATTGGGTTCAAGTTGGACAATAATTCTCATAGAATTGGAAGTTCATTCTTCAAGAGTTCAATTCGATGTACGGTAGTTGAACAAACTGTTTTATAAATTCAGTTTATTGAGTGATAGTTGAATAATGGTGCTCATAAATTAGAAATTTATTCTTCAGGAGTCAATTCACTGGGCGGAATCTTAAACAAATCAATATTATAAATCTGATTTATATAGAATAGAAGTTGAGTAACGAGTTTCTTGAAATGAGAAATTGATCCTTCAAGAAATCATCACTCAGTTGAAGTTAAATGCCCTCTCGAATATATACAGCTAACGAGTGCTTCCTTGAAATACAATGTGAATGCCAATGTGTATGTATGTTACATACTACCTCCAATTTTTTTTTAAAATACTGATAAATCATAACTCAGAAATGTTCCTTAGATATGTGTTGATCGAGTGTTTGCCGATTCAAAAACCCATGACCAAAACCTCGTACACAAGCGTCAACCGGACAGGAGAATCGACCGTGCCATTTCGCAATATGCTCCTTAAATTTATCTTTCCTCGTGAAAGTCTTAGCACGACCTTGACAACCATTCACTTCACAGATATACTGTGGAGCCATATCTAAACCGAACTTGTGAAAGTCAAGATGATGGCGTCGTAACTCTGCTTGAGTACCAAACATTTTTCCTCTGCAAATAACCTCAGTACAACCATATTGCTTGTCGTGAGCACGTTTGTTATGGTCCTCCCAATGCTTGTCCCTCTGGTATATCCTCGTCTTCGATGAGCACTTGGGATGCATACATCTGCCTGGGTAACCTAGTGGTGCATAAGGAAATGCTGGACCCGCTGCTAGCATCGTTGGCATAAAACCTTGATGGTTTGCTTCGTCCACATTATCATATTCAGAAGGCGGGACACCAGGATAAGAATCTTGTTGTTGATAGCCAAAAGTGCCATTGGTTTGAAAAGCGCTCGTAAAAGGATTAGGGGCGTAGAGAGGCGAGATTATTGGTCGGTAAAGATCCCCAGAGGTTGAATTTAAAAGACCCTCATTATCAGAATTCTGCTGTCCAAGATAATTCTCTGAAGTTTGCATGTTCAAATTATGATTGTAACGAGCGTTGTTGATATGAGACGTATTTCCTGAATCAAGACCTCCATATGGAGATACTTGGGTTTGAGAAGGCCGAGTTCCATACGAGTAGAGGCCATTGCCATCATTCATCAACGCCATCGAATATTCAGGCGTCTGTGCAAACCTAGAGTAGCTTGGAGCTGTCGTCCTATTGTTTGTATATGGAGATCCTGACGAGCTATAGATGCTCGGTGGATGTCTAAGCGTGTGCCGAGCTGCCCCAACTTCATTTTCAGCTACGTAATTTGGATTGAGAAGTGAGTATTCATTTTGATACGTTGCTGGGTCCCCATGAGAGATTTGAACGCCGCCGTCACGTTCGCACATCTCATCGCTCTTGCCGCAAGTGGAACACATTTCGATATGTCCGTCGACGATAGTATCTAGATGATTGGTATGAATTGTTTTCGGGATTCTCGATTACCGATATGCGTCAGGGACAGGTAAGATAGAAGCTCTACGCCCAAGAGGTTAGTTAGAGTTGGGTTGTTCGACCAAAGATGATTCAGGCTTACAATATGTATCGTGGAATGGCTTCGATATATTTCGAGGCAGCGTGTTCACAAACAACGGTACTTCGAGCGACCTTCCAATTTTACAATAGTCTCAGCTCACGATGAGCAACGGCAACGTCAAACCCTTTAAAAGAAATCAAAATAATGGAAATGGAATTGCAACAATTTATGTTGGAACTAAAGCAAACTATTGCAGGTGAAGTAGGTGAGTAAAATTACAAAGTTTGCGGATAAAATACTATTTATGCCGCTTGAGTTTATACTGGCTGGTATTGTTTATTAGAACAACGAGGGCAATTGAGGGCATTTCGAAGGGCAAGACAGGGCATCGACAGGGCAATTAGAACTAGATCTTCATACCTACTGTGAGCATTTTCGGTTGTCATTTAAGGATACAAAGGAGAGATATACATAGTAAAACAACCAGTAATACCATCATGATTAAAACGATAATAAAATGTAAAGGTTTGATTCATGATAGGAGCCGTCTATGAACATATTTGATATTGTCGAAAGATTGACCAACGACATGCATTGGGGCATTCGAGGCCTCAACAACCAAACCTGACTGGACAGCCAGCACATACAAAAAGGTAATGTCGAGCGACTGCGCCCAGGGCAGTGCTATGGATGTACACATTTCTGTAATCTTTCGGTCTTGATTTCCGGGAAAAAATGATTCAGTCTGAGTGTCCATCATGTTTGAATCAAAAGTAGCAAAACTGTAATCAAGAACGATAGTGCAAAACAGAAGAGACCATCATGAGCGACAGGTTTGTCTTTGAAATTCTCTTGAATCCAAGTTCCTGTGTGGACGGTATTGTTGCTGAGGTGTTGCTGCTGTCATGGATCCATGGCGACTTAGAATTATGAAATACATGAGGTAGAGTACAGTGTAAGATGGCTGTGCTGAAGCCTTGTATATGGTGTCTGGTATTTGTGGAGAATCTAAGTCGGATGCTTCTGCTCGAGCCTTGTGTGTACTATCTGGTGTGTGTGGAGAATCTAAGCCCGATGCTTCAGTCTGCTTGCGCAAGGCATATGATAGGATAAAATGGTTAGCAAGGCTAAGGTACGTAGAATTGAACACCGGTGAGAGAAATAAGGCATCGAAGTTGGATATGAGCCGCAATAAAGGAAACCAGAAAGACTCAGGAGATGCCTGGGTAATGCCCTTTATGTTGTTTATGCCATTTGCGCTTGTCGAGCCAAACGAGTTCAACCTGCATACAAATCAATTGACACGTAGCTCATGGCTTGCATTGGGGCAATAGCCTCCTTAGACCCTGGGAAACTTTCGACATGGCTGGCCTTGGCCGAGTTGGGAAAATCATCGGACAGTATGAGAATACCCCACATTCGCTGGTATGCAGAAATATGTATACACAGTAACTTACAAACGCAAAGGAATGAATTTCGTCAAATTTGATTTGTTTAATGCTTTATTGAAGACTCAAAGGAATGATTCAAAAAGTAGAAACGATGATGAATTCTTATAGAGTTGTCGTCGCCCTCCAAAAGTACCGGGTAAGAAGAATGTAGTCGCATTCAGCAACTCGACATAATAGAAAACTCTGATAATCGCCCCGGGCGTCTAATCTTTGGTGAACGATTGGCTGAATCTATGCCCTTGAAATCAATCGTAAAGGTCTGAAGTACTCCTGTTATGACCGGGACATCAGCGTCACAAAGAGAAGCACCCTGGGCGTCTAGCCTCAATCTTAGTTCCATCACTTTATCTAAGTTAGAGAAAACATGATGATGCCCTTCCTCATTCCTGCGACAAGACCGAGTACGTTACCTAGCTCTGTGTAACAGAGGAACTCAGGGAACAGCAAGAAGTAAAAAAAAATCAACAAGTTGTTGTATCTAGGAATTGATGATTTGGGGCAATTGGGGCAACTCAATATTGTAGCAAGCGGTTGACATCAACATGGATCATTGCATGCGGGCGCTATCAATTAACCAAGGCCTAGGTCATGAGACTTGCAGGTTCCCCATGTAAGCTCGATAGCTACCGAGTAGAATGAAGGTACATTAATGCGGCCGCGATGCCAGGTTTTTTTTCCAGCTAGCTATCTTCTTAAATGGCAATAATGAATCCCTTTGCAGAAGTTGCTGGCACTTTGTAGGGTGAATGAGTGAGCGAAGACGATCACCAGTGAGTGCAATAGATATATCTCTCACTTGGAGCTTTTCAATTCTTGGAAAGGATTCAATAATTAATCGATTTTTATGAGACCAAGTTGATTCATTGTTTGAAACGCGAGCATTGTAATTATAAATTTATGTTTAAAGAAACCAACATTCAAAAACGTGTTTTTACTTAGGCATTGTGCCGTGGTGACCACTATGACCTTTTTTTAAAAGCCTCACAATATAAATATGTCAGCTCGGTACAACTCAACGCGGTGAGCATCCACTTTGAGATTTCAGAGCTTCTCTACATACCAACAGAACTCAATCCGTTAACTAGGTGAGAATCGAATCTCGGTAACCCAGAAGATCCCCAGAATGCGAGTGTAATATCTAGTCAGCACTTCGGGGTATTTTTAGAGATCGAAACAAACCGACACTAATCAACTCGGTGAAGGTAAAATTGCGATGCGGCTCTGCTGTTCTATTTTCACGACAACGGGGAGAATATTCCGATGTAGTACCGGTATTCCATTCATAAGCAACAAAATCATTGGGTGATAACCTGTTGGAATTTAGTATCAACATTTAGGTGATAAGGTCATCGGTCAATACAGTACTTTGGTCACCTTAATAGTTTGCAGTATTTGTTGATGCATAGTATGAAAGGGTAGCTAGCTAAAACCGTACTTAATTGAGGATGTACCTTAGTACTGTATGGTAGTGGGGTAATATGGCCTATGTAAGACAAATACCACTCAATATTCACTAGCTAATATTGTACCAAGATGACCTTTTCGCTTCAAAATCCAAGTATTATTAGCATAGATTCCCGAAGTGAAGACGCTCCAAGAATGTAAGAAGGCGAAACAAGAACTCCACAACGGGTGACTTACATAATAACGTACCACGTTGCAAATTCACTATGCACTGCACTGAAGACCTAGGAAGTTTCTCTGCATAAGCAAAAAGTAAACAATTATCATGGAGGAGAAGCTACCACCCTGCGAGCAGGCGAGACAAGAACTCATCGCATCTGGAAAGC
Source organism: Rutstroemia sydowiana (assembly GCA_000812895.1). Taxonomy (NCBI): domain Eukaryota; kingdom Fungi; phylum Ascomycota; class Leotiomycetes; order Helotiales; family Rutstroemiaceae; genus Rutstroemia; species Rutstroemia sydowiana. Next base: position 18,345 of record JWJB01010726.1, read on the forward strand.
CGGGTGTGCTGAATGGATACAATTCTTCACAAGCGACCCACCCACAACCCGCCAATCATTTTTTCCCTAGGCAAGCTCTATCCAAACTTTTCACGAAGGATCTAATTCACCAAATTCTGAAATGCGGCTGTCAGAATTGTAAATATCACCGTGGATATACAAAAAATGTTAACATTGGATCCTTGGTGGAGTATATCGTACCTGGATCGCAGGAGAACATATGGGTCTTACATAAATCCGCCCTAGCATTGTTCGCATTAATGGTATACATCAAATACCCTCAATTTTTAAGGGTTTTTTATCATAAGGAATTCAATGACTCCAATACGCTAGGAAACTGGACCAAAAGCCCTAGGAGCAGTTTTCCTCATGATGTAGTAAAGGACTACTTCAAATCATCGGGAAGCCTGGGAGAATTTCATGATGTCGATAAAATACTGAAAGCTATTCCTGTGGATATGTTTCGATTTTCAGTCCCTTTCTTCGATATCTCGGATAAGGCAGAGTTCACGCCGGAGACAATTCTACCGTTTATTCCCAGCAATGTTGATGGTGGGCTTGTGGAGGAGGGCTCATTCAGTATTGTTTCACCTTGCGAGTTTTACCCTGAATATAACAGAATAGTTAAGATTATGCCTCTGTTTTCACTTGAACATACTCTGCTAATTTATTATGATCTCTAACTAATTGCTTGTATTCACAGCCGAAATTCAAAAATGTCGCAAAGTTTGCTAGAAAACAAATGAAAAATTCCCCAAATATTACCTACAGTTTTCATCGAGAAGTTAACATCAATAAAGTACTCGAAACGCTTAATGATAGGCATATTGTACAGGTAGTTAAATCGTATGAATATGGTGAGGAAATGAACATCATTATGCCGTTTGCAAAAACAACTCTTCACTATTGTTTGCGTCGACAAAGTGACCACTACGATCAATGTTTGGCAGGCTATACGTTTGAAGAATGCCCTATCTGGTTAGAAATGTTAGGGATCTCGAAGGCTTTGAACAAATTGCTTGCCCAAAGAAACCCTGGCGACCCGAATAATACTCCCATCTTTATTCATCATTTTGATCTTAAGCCGGCAAGCATACTTGTCTATGGAGATGACCCAGAAAAGTATATCTTTAAGATTGCCGATTTTGGCTCGAGCAAGCTTCGAGCAAGGAATTCCCGTGCAGAACCTGCAGCTGGTGATCCATCATACATACCCCATATTGACTTCGATCTCGATAATAATGGTGAAGTCGGCCGCGGTTATGATGTTTATTCTTTGGGTCTCATATTTCTTGACGTTGCAGCATTTGTCGTTGGATCTTTTGGGCTCGTCGAAGAACTCTCTCGACATAATACCGGGGGCCAACTAACAAGAAGCAACGTCAACCATTTCGGACCAAAAAGTCTGACTGATTTGATATACAACAGAACCGATGTCGCTCCATCATTACAAAGAC
>JWJB01010727.1:0-14046 GCA_000812895.1 Rutstroemia sydowiana
TGTACTTGTACCTATGAATGTACTAGTACCTGTCATATCCTACATAGGACCATAGGTACCTATCCTGTTGTAGAAGGTCTAGAAGTCCTTGTGCTTTTGAACAAGACCCCTACTACGGGTACGGATAACTTTCGTAGAGAAAAGGAGAGGTGCATAAGTACCGGTAGTAGGTAGTTCTAGGGTACTTCGTAATAATTGTGTAGCAAATATTCGCCACACCAAATACAGCGCCACACCCAGTGCCACCAAGTCCTTTATGCAAGAAGAAAAAATAATGAGCACCTAAGGAAGTACCTAGATATCTAATTTATACCTGAAGGTACCTACCCAGATGATGAAGTACTAGGTACTTGCTGCACGCGCCATAATAATCGTCAATTGAAAATAGAATAAAATAAATTGTAAATATTATATAAAGCAATAAGATGCGAGGAGTTTAGAAATAATGTGATTAATTTTCTAATATAAAAGTTGAGATTGTTGATTGAATAATCGAGTTATATGGGAGATACAGACTTATATAAGTAAATATATTCCAAATTTCCTTGTTAAAGAACCCACTCCACTTTTTACTCTTACAGACGGACGACGGACTCTCGGTGGGTGAAATAACTACACGTGCTTCTCCATATAAGTTATCGCATGAAGATAGAAGATGCAAGGTACAGTACAACAATATACAATAATACGCAATATTATATCAGTACCCGAGTACATAATTATGCTTTATCAACTCATTTTCTACTGTATGCATGCTTTTAGCCAGCTTGCTGGGGGAAAAATCATTTCCCCTACTCTAGTCTAGGAGGGGGCTTTGGTGGTAGGGGCTTGAAGTATCACGTGATAAGATTATATAATCATCACTACTTATCCACCTCGTCACCCTAAACCATATTCGACGTGCAGAGCGCGGAATATGTCCGAGAGCAAGCGCCATTCTGCAAGAAGAAGTATTATTGTTATTTGTGGTACGAAATATGGCCGAGAGCGAGCGCCATTCTACAACAGGAGGTATTACTGGTATTTATAAAAGATAATTAGCTGGCTAAAACCCTGGGATCGCGGCCGCCCCATTGATTATTCTCCTCTTTATCTCCAACAAGTCGGGGATAATCACGAGCTTTCTGACTTGTATGGTTGAGCCTTGAGAGAGTGGAGTTCATATACTACAGTTCCGTCATGCCATAGGCATGTAGTCTCCACCATCACATATCTCTCTCATGACATATCGTTTCATTATCGTGGAGCTCCATCTCAGTATTGCAATATACCTTGTCGACAACAATGCAGCATTACAATTCATAGCCTTTCTGCTTCAATTTTGACAATACTATCCACATAGTCTCCGAATCGAAAAGGTCCTTCATGGAAGTAGAAATTGGGACTGCCGCCAGATGCGCATTGTTTCGAATAGTCGAATTTGATAGACGACAGTTCCCGTATACAATAGCCGTCTTAAGTTTTAACACATCGATTCAGGGGCGACTGTGCACGAAGCATGGCTCTTCATTTAGCTTTGAGATAATTACTACTATTATTGCTACTTGCATGCCGACTCCAGTTCCATTATTCAAATCGTATAGGCGCGCGAAATGTTATCTCTTGTTGGCGACATCCGCGAGTTTAACAATCTTGGCGCTTGCGAACCCCAAACGCACTTTCGAGCAGGTTTGGCATATTTGGTCATAAGAAATGATTACAAATGATGCATACAGTCAAACCCAGTGCTGAGTGGAATGCAGATAGCTATCTTCCTCTCGTTTATTTCGATATTTCAAGTTATAGGGATCGACCTAACACTTATAGGGATCGACCTAACACTAACCAGACGCGAATTCTGACATATAATAGATTTCAAGCCCTTGAAGGTTCTGGCCTCATCGTGGGTTTCTCTTCCCACTTAAGCGTTAAAGGAAGCAAAAGTGGGAAGAGAAACACACGATTACACTGGACCGAAAGCATTATCCGATACCAAAGTTAAGCGGTGAGCCTGTTGAAGATTCCAAAAGACAGGCGGAAGTAATATCTAACATTCAATAACAGATCCACCACGTGGAGAGTTCGAACTGAATGAAGCTTATGTACATAACAGATCTATGCCTTGCGCGCCAATTTCAAAGTTCATGCGCCGAGCGGCCCGAGCCTACCTCTCGGTCCTCTTTTACGTGTCCATATCGGACCCACTGCGGGTTTGAATTATTGGGGCGGCTTACTGTAGTAGTCAAAGGGCGGGGCGCATCCGCAGGTACGGGGAACCGGAATCGGAAGACTACAGGGTGTTCAACCAACGAAGTGTGTCGAGTGGAAGAATTCTATCCACACATTACTGAAGAAGCATGGCAAATTCCCATTAGTAAAATAGACGCAAAGGTGGGATTGCCAGTGTGTGTCTCTTCCCTTGAGGACTGGGGTTTCAAGATATATTGTAGCTGGCTAGGAGGTCGAAGGATGGGGGGAAGTCGGGTGGTGGAGAATGACCGAAGAAGGGTTATAGAGATCTATATAAGAAAGCTTTCTTCTCACTTTACTCAAGCATCAGTTCTGAAGTCCTATATTCAACAATAGCTTCTTATTCCCCAGTTCATCACATTTCACACTTCATTACCCCAATCAGTAAACTACAGTGCAATTATGGCTACCCTTGCAGATTTCCAAAAACTCCGAGAGAATGTGCCCAAAGACACCCCGGAGAATTTCAGTACCAGAGCAGAGCTACTCATCGAAGCCAGAAAGTTGATGCTTGCATTGGAGACAGAGGACGATGCCATTGAGAGAGTCTGTTTCCAGGTGAGCATCGCATCCCATTTAATATGGGCAATCTCAATTAAATGAACTATGCTAATTGATATGGATTAACAGCTCATGGAGACCGTCGCAATCAAAATTGCAGTGGACCTTGGCATTTTTGAGATGCTGATAAGGTGCTCACCACAATCGGTCTCCCAGATAACTGCGCAGACAAATGGTGCAGAAGAAACTCTCGTTGGTGAGTTGAAAACATATCTGCCTCTTCATCGACCGTAGCGCTAACATTTACAAAGGTCGAGTCCTTAGATGCCTCGAGTCTTTCGGGGCTATTGGTGGAAATGGTGATGATGGATACACTCCAACTACCGTCTCTAGAGCATTTGCTAGCAAGAAAGGTCAAGCTGGTCTTACATCTTGGTAAGGCCCATCTCGGTATTTGACAGGTTGATTTTTACTGATGCTGTTGTGCAAAGCTTCGACTTCTTATCTCCAGGTTGGATTCGATTCCCCGAATTCTTGAAGAGCAAGCAGTACAAGAACCCGACAAGTGGCACCGACACAGTATTTGTGAAGGCCTATAATTTTGATCGCGAAGCTTCCCTTTGGGAAATCTTGGGAACTACTCCTCATTCAGATGCTTTAGGACAATATGTAAGCACTTGTTATTTACCCCTTCGTTACATAACGGTTGAAAAAGACTGTTTTATACTTGTGCTATACAAAGGAACACAAGCTAATCTGCTGTTTTCACAGATGGGTTCCTTCAACGAAGGACACAAAACTTTCTATGATATATATCCTGCGATGGAACAGCTTGCGCCAGGAGCCTCTAGCGATCCCGAAGCCGTCATGATGGTGGACGTTGGTGGAGGGAAAGGCCATCAAGCGATTGGCATGAAGAAAAATTTCCCGGCTCTTCCTGGACGATATATTGTCACCGATCTCGAGCATGCCCTGCCTGCGAAGCGGGATGCAAACCCTGGTGTCGAATTCTTAATGCATGACTTTATGACAGAAATGCCCGTGAAAGGTATGTTGCTCCCTCGTCAAACTTTTGCTATGTGCAAATAGTTTCATCACTACACGTGATAGAATACAGCTAATTCTATGTCTCTAGGAGCCCGCTTCTACTATCTCCGATACGTAACTCATGATTGGCCACAGTCCGTTGTAATCCAAATTCTCACAAATATACGCAAAGCCATGGTCCCAGGATACTCGAAAGTAATAATCAACGACTGGATTGTTCCAACCATTGGAGCCACGAAGTTTATGACCGCCCAGGATCTCGACATGATGGCACTTGGCGGAGGTATGGAGCGAACAGAAGCTCTGCATAGAGAATACATTGATGCGGCGGGATTGAAAATCACTAAGATCTTCAAAGCTGATGATAACATTAGCGAGGGTGTTATCGAGTGTGAGATCGCGTAGGATTAGTAGATTTGTAAATTAGATTAGCATGAAATCGAAGAGATCACAACTCCATCTAAGGCAGCTGGGTTAATGTGCCTCTGTGCATTGAGTGAATCCCATTTTTCCAGCAAGAAATGATAATAGAGAACAAGATAAAAGAACAATGATAACCAAGAGATTTCCCCTGGTGACAATAGTGCGGTTCAAACGATGGCCTGCTTGGGATGGAATCTCATCAAGTGCATCATCATCGCTAGACTCTCTGTTGATAGAGGTGTACTGGGAACTATTCTCGTTGAACTTTTTGGACTTTGACAATGCCAATGATACTTAGCTTCGGGTTCCTGGATTTCAAGCAGAGAACTGTATTTACTATCTTACTATCTGATGTTTCCGATGTCGCTTTCAAGGCCATTTCGGCAATTCGGACGTATATATACCGGATACAAGAGTTGCAGCATCATTGTGATCTCGATTAACAAATATGTAAGTCCTTCCCTTTACAAGAAAGATCTGCTGTGAGCGCGTTGTACGTGATTGCCAGATGCACAGTGCATACCACAGAACCTTTGCTGATACTTTTCCGACAGATGTAAACCCCCCGCTCCAGACTCAAGCGCCCCTATGGCGTAAAAATAAAATGTGCGGGGTGAACTCCAGACTCAAGTCCCCCTACGGCGTAAAAAGAAAATGTGGCCTGGGGCATGGAACAAAATCATTAAGTTCTCTAATAAAAAATGATTGAATAATTAAATTGATATTTGGTTTTTCTATTTCTTGATTTATAAGAATCATACACCCCTGAATACTTCATTACTCGAATTTTCTTTGGATTTTGTAAATAGCATAAACAATTTCTAGCAAGTTATAAAAGGTATCATATATGCCTTAGACCGCAGTTTATTTCACGCCGTAGGATTGCCTACATAGTCGTCACACACTAAGTTGCGACATGAAATTCTCCGGTGATACCTCACTACCTATATGCAGAACATCAAAATAATACCAAATCGTGCCACATCGCAGAATCATGGCTGCAGCTTAGACCTAATGTAGAATTCATCTCCGTGCTATGCACCGCAATATGCATCAATCGGGCAACAACCGTGGCATATACCAATATCATTTACTTTTTTTTCACGCCCACGAATGCATTCGGCTTACTTACTATCGCCCAAGTATTTAATCAACCAGCAATCACTGTCGGTGCGGCACTGCTGAGCTTTGTTCTAATTAGGCGTTCCTGTACAATTCATCATTATCCAATAGTGCCTTCAAAGTTACATCATGGCAATCCTGCGAGATTTCCTCGTAGTAATATTATTCTTCTTGATATCGTACACCGTTTCCCAACAAATTTCCAGACGCAGGACGGCGGCCAAGCTTGCATGTAGGGAGCCGACCAGGTTTCCCCTGCTAGCCACCATTCAATACTATCTTGACCTTCGTCGACAGCAAAACCGGCATGCCATATTTGAGGGGCAATCTTCTCTGCATACTACTTATGGCACTACTTTCCAAAGATTTGGGCCAATGGGCAACATCATTCACACAGTTGACCTGGCTAATATTCGATCTGTATGGAAGACGGACTTTGAATCATGGGGAGTGGATAACCCGCGCTTGAAGGTTTTAGGAGATTTCTGCGGGAGAGGAATGGTCACGGTGGATGGGAGTCTTTGGGAGAAAACTCACAAGCTTATTCACCCTCACTTTTTTGGGAAGGATGCAGCACGGGTGAACCTGCTTGTCATAGAAAAGTACTTCCAAAAGTATCTGGCGAATATCTCTGAAGACTCCATTGTAAATCTCCAGCCATTAATGCATGCTATGGTTAGTAACACGTGCCTCGCCCGAGTTTAGTGGATAACGAAGACAAATTAGTACTGGTATTTTAGATGCTGGAAACAGGGTACGAATTTATCGTAGGGGAGCCCTACAACAAGGTAGCAGGCTTCGAACACACTTCAATTTCCGAGCTTCTGGATTGGATTCATCTAGCGGAGAGTGGATCCCGTCAAAGATTTCTTCGTGGCCCCCTCAAATACATCTACCAAGATGAAAAGTGGCAGCATGCTCGTCGCTCCGTGCAAAGATTTGCAGAAGGGGCAATTGCCAGGGGTAGGATTCTTATGGCAGATCGTGGGCAAAGAGTTAGTAAGGAAAGTACTCTGATGGAAAAGTTCATCATGGGTTTTCAAGACCCCATTGAATTGCGAGATGTCGTTATCCAGGACCTGATGGGAACTTCCACCAACGGACCCGATCTGCTGAATTATATATGCTATCAGATGGGAAAGAATCCAACGTGTCTGCAACGCCTGAGGGAGGAAGTATCGGCCCCCAGAAAACGTAATGATCTACTTAATGCAGAGGATGTGAAGAAGGTACCATATGCCAAAAAATTAATCAATGAAGGTATGTTATAGGTCAACTACCAATTCAGGTATGCTAATCTGAAACGGGTTTGCGAATGTACCCCATAAAGTTCACCAATTTTAGAAGCGCTCGGAAGGATACCATGCTACCCCATGGTGGAGCTGGTGCGATTTCCCCTATCTACACGCCTAAAGGAACTTTGCTTTCGGTTAGCGTTTGGACATTGCACCGCGACAGCACTGTCTTTGGGAAAGACGTGGAAGAGTTTAATCCTGATCGATGGGATTTTATCAAGCCTACGCAATGGGAATTTATTCCTTTCGGAGCTGGGCCTAGAGCTTGCATGGGGCAGGAAATGGCAGTTACAGAATCTCTGTATGTTCTGTGTCGGTTGGCTCAGGTGTAGGAAGTACTTACAGGCCACCCTGGTAACTTGGAGACTGGCCAGGATCGGTTGACTTGTAATATACAGGTCAAAAGATGTGTGGGAGCTATGTAGAGCGTTTGGGGCTATGAGTGGGGGTATATGACCATCGAGTATCGAGTTGAGATATGCGCGGCGTGAATTGAACGTTAATGTTATGTGATTCGGATAATTGCGTAATATTTATGGTATTGTGAAGACCACATGTTTGACGTAATTTGGCAGTAAACTTATGATTCTTTCAATTAAACACGATTTGGTGATAAGTCCTGTGGTTCCGAAGTCTACACGCAGGATATCTTATCATGAGCCTAGGGGTAAAATTAAGCGAGAAAAGCCGCAATTGTGCCTACAATCCTTTTCAACTTATTGTACTAACTCTTCACATAGTGTAATGTACCACACATCATCGACCCCTTCTGTTCTTCAGAACTATTTTAAACGTTCAATAGGAATTACAACATATGCTAATCATTCATTACATATCAATCTAAACATCTTGGTAGCTCACATTAGAGTTTCTGTCAGTAATAATATCCAGATAGGCAATTGTATCATCAGTGTCTGTGTCTTGAGCTATGGCATTGGTTTGATTTTTTCGGCCAGAATTCAAAAATTTTCTTCATGCCAACATAGGCATTTTCGTAACTGTGCCTGGTTCAATAGATCTCTTTAATTATTATCATTCTTCGCTTCATCGATACCTAGGCTCCCTAATGTATTCTAATCTAGATACGGGCCTCTTTTGATGTATGGGTATTGCTGATCTCTCTGGTCGTATATTATTGAGTCAAACTCTTTGCGATCGAGATCCTTGGCCCTTGCCGAAACTTGATGACTCGACGACGGTTTTAATGAGTGTGCGAAGGGTAGGTATAGCCGCGGTAAGAATCATCATTATTTATTCGGTGGATGACCACAGTATCAGATACGCGGTTTTTGTTAGCTAGCTTGTTAGCTGCAATCTGCTAGAAAGAGGAATCTACCTACAAGAATAGTCTGAACTAGTCGTCAGGCTTTTCAAATCAACCCTCCTAACAATCTCATAAGCAACCCAAGAGTGGTTGAGATGGCAGCTAATTGTGTTGTAGAATCCCAACAATGGGCTGGAAGCTAAGGATCCAATACATGGGCAACAGGGTCACATTGTATAAAGTCCAACAAGGCGCCGATGAAAGATACTCCAGGGACGCAGAATATTGCGGCGTAAAGAACCCATTTACGCCATTCGACCACAACAAGGCAAAGAAAAGACTGCTACTGAGGCTTCACCTGAGGCGATGCAAATTATGTAAAAAGGATTCAATGTATGAACAGAAAGCGGTAGATTATATTGACAGTTTTGACAGTGGGGCGTACGTCCCACCAACAATCCCAGCCTGTGAGGCCTCTATGTATTCAGAGATGAGAAGCTCTGCCGAATGCTGGTAGCACGAGCCGTGTAAGTGCAATATTACAGCAAACTGCATGTGGCATTAGAAGGGACTACTAATCATGTTAGTCTTCAAGCGATGTGAAATTATTTCACTCTTCTCACTTACACAGTCCATACTAATCAGATAAATATCTCACCCCTACACTGTTTGTAACGAACTTGAACTTCAATAGTCTCAGACCGATAAACTAAAGCAACGGATGTGTCTAGCCACATCACTGTAATGATGGTGAGTCGGCGCCTTGACGTTAATTGTCATTTTTAAAAGAAGGAAAGACCCACAACAATTATAAGACGCTTCCAATACAAGCCACTAGGACACATCGAGTGCTTTATAGCGGGCTTTCCATAAGGGTGGGCTACGAAAAGAAAAGCCAAAGCTAACGCCTCACAACACAACATGCCCACTTGAGCCAATTCCATATAATATGCTTCGCTTCTTATGGGAAAACACGTAGATTACACGCTTTCTTCTTTTCTGCCAGAATACAGTACAGCCAGTTCGTTGATGGGTAGAGTTGAGGGAATGGAATCCTTTATACGGGAATCCTTCATGAGGATATCTTGATGGAGGGGCTTTTCATGAGGGGATCTTCCATGGGGGCGTGAGGGTTTAGTGAGGAGTCTTTTCATTGGAGGGAAGTTTCCTTGAGAAGAATGTATGAATCGAGGCTTATTAATATAAGATCAACGATGCAGCACAATCTGCATTAAAATTTCTGTATTAAGAAAAGCGTGAAATTGTGGCGAGGAATGCGGCACAGTCCTGCCTTCCCCTCTTTACAAACATCAAAAGCGTGAGAACCAAAGTTTCCTGCTTCTGACACTTCAACTTATCTTTTGTGAATTCTTTCGAGTATCGAGTGAAAACTCCCTACATACCGCAGTTTTGTACGGCACTTCCGGATACAACTAATCATGGTGCCAAGTCAAACAATGGCTTTTGCGGCGACTCTTGGGAAAGTTATTATGTCTATCATTTTTCTCATCCTATCTTATTGGATACGGGGCTACTTTACGTCACCACTGAAAAATATCCCGGGACCATTTATGGCCAAAATCACAAACCTCTGGCGCTTGCTCGATGTTCATGGAGGCCGAAATGAACTAACGCACCTATACTTGCATGAAAAATATGGCCAGGCAGTGAGAATTGGGCCCAACGTGGTCAGCCTGAGTGATCCAGAACTCATACGCACCATATATAGCTCCCGAGGCGAGTTTTTAAAGGTACGTTAAATTCATGTTGCTGAGCAACTTCTGGGTCAGACCTTGCTAACGTTACCTACTACCTTCAGAGTGACTTCTATACAGTCAACGATGTCAAGGTCGGTAGAGCTATAGTCAAGACAGCTTTCGGTGTCCAAAGTAACGAAGTGCATGCTCAAATGCTGCATCCCATACAAAAACTCTATAACCTGGGCAATATATTGAATCTCGAGCAACGCGTCAATGACCCCGTTGAAAGGTTTGTCAAACGTTTAGACGAAGCCTTTGTCGATGGCCCTCATGCCGGAAAAGTATGCGATATGGCAAATTGGCTGGAGTATTGTGCGTGGGACGTCATTGCTGAATTAACTTTCAGCAGAGGAATGGGGTTCATCGAATCAGGAAGAGATCACAGCGGGTTCCTTCGTACTGCTGAACAAGCCCTTGATTACTTTGGGGTCATAGGACAAATCCCAGCACTGGATCACTGGCTTGGAAAAAATCCCATTATGGCGATTGGTCCCCCGACTTTTGATAAAGCTGCAGCTTATTGCGCAGAGCAATGTATTGCCCGACAACAAGGTTCGGACGGCAAAGTAATTGACGCAAGAGACATGCTTGACGAATTCCTCCGAGTCAAGGAATCGGATCCAGCGATGAACGACAATGCAGTCATCAGCAATCTACTTCTCAATGTACTTGCTGGTGCCGATACCGTTGCAATATCGTTACGCGCAATCATATATTACACGCTCAAAAACCCAAAAGTTCATAAGAGACTTCAACGAGAGCTCGATGCTGCTGGATTATCTTATCCTGTTGCATACAAAGATGCAGCCCAGCTTCTGTACTTGGATGCTGTGATTAGAGAGGCTAACCGAATCCACGCAGGAGTGGGTATGCTCCTTGAGAGAGTAGTCCCTGCCAGCGGCCTCTCTCTGTCTGATGGAACTGCTATTGCCCCAGGAACGATTGTTGGCATGAACCCCTGGGTTGTTCACCAAAACAAGCGCATTTACGGCGAGGATGCAAGCTGTTTCAAACCCGAGCGCTGGTTACGGGACGAGGATGAAGAGACCGTGGAAGAATTTGAGGCACGTCTTTCTGCAATGAAACAGGCGGATTTAACATTCGGCGCTGGCAACAGGGTTTGTCTGGGAAAGAATATTACCATCATAGAGATTTATAAAATAATACCTACCCTGTTTTTGAGATATGACGTAGGCGTTTTCCTACCCCGATAAATTGTTTTGCTAAACATTTCTCGCAGATGTCCCTTGAAAACCCAGAAAAAGAATGGCATATTCAGAACAGCTGGTTTGTGAGGCAAGGAGGTATCGATGTGAAGATGGAAAGAAGAAGGCGATCACTTGAAGATATTTAGCAGCACTGTTCAATCTTTGTTTCAATATGCTAGATACGCCGATTTTGGAAATCGATTTCGTGGTTTTAGTAGCTGTAGTGGTGAGATGGTACAACCAACGTTAGGCTTGTTGGAGAACACGCCTGTGAATAACAAAAACACGGGAGTATAGGCTGATACATGATTCTCTGATTCGCGTTCATTTGAAGCTCTCCGAGTAATCGCCGCTGCAGTTTTTGCTCCGGGTTTTGATACAGGATTGGTGAATAACCGAGGACCAATGGTTTCTAAAACCACTCATGTGATACGAAAATCCTGGAGGAAGCAATTCTATCATTGTAGCCACAACCGTGAAGCCATAGTACGGAATCAGAGGGTCACATATCATGAATTATGTCAATAGGCTTGAACTTGTGGAAATATCTGATTTGCATAAAAGCATGTATTTTTCAGATTATGAGATGCACAATTCCTTCCTTCGAGAATTGTTCCAAGACAGTGAAACTGCTTCTTAGGTGGTAACCGTTGCTACCATTGCTCCCTTTGTTTCTACTGCTTAATTTGCTCCCTTTGCCTTTGCTTCCCTTTCTTGCAATGCAGCCATTGCTTTGTTACGATCATCGTATACCTTCTTGACAGATGGCCTAGCAGAGAGGCGGTCGTACCATGCCCCAAAGTTCGGATAATCCCTCTTACAGCCCGACAGAAGTTCCGGTGATATTTTCATCATCTCCAGGAACTCCACACCCCAGTACCAAGGGACGAATGCCAAGTCGGCATAGGTGACTTTACCTCCAACCAAGTATTCTTTCCCGCTCAAGGCAGTGTTAAGAACCCCAGTGACTCGCTTGATTTCGTCGATGTATCGATCTTTGACACTTGAAGGTATTTGAGGCAAGCTTTGGTCGTAGAGAGATTTGTCAAAGACGGAAAACCACTACATCCATAATGTATTAGTCGTCTTCGCAGTAAAAGTTCTGGGAATAACTCACCATAGCTTGTCCAAAGTACGGGCCTTGTCCAGAAGCCTGGAAGAATAACCATTGGTCTAATTGATACTTCTCAGGCGTGGTCTTGAAGGAGAGCTTCCCATCTTTGTCGTGTTTATCGATGATGTATTTGATAATCGCTCCTGATTCCCATAAGGTAATCTCAGTATTTGGGTCGACCATCACCGGAACGCTGCAGCAAGGTCTCGTCAGCAGTTGTCTGATATATCAAAACCTGACGATGTACACACCGGCCATTGGGGCTGAGTTTTTGAAGAAAGCCGGCTTCTTTCATTTCCGGAAAAGTCTTGAATTCTTTCTCATACGGTACAGAGAGTTCTTCGAGAATAAGGGTCGGCCTCCATGAATTTGGCCCTTGCTCATAGCTGTAGATTTTGATTGGGTTTTGCTGTGCCATTGTTGAAGAAGCGCGCAACGGAAGATATTTCACTAGATGTTTTAAGGGTCGAATCATGGAAGATGGGTGTAAGAAGAAATTGCCTCAAGCTTTCGAGGGCTTTCTTGGTCTTTATATTGTATAGGAAGGAGGGGAAAAAGACATCATTCGGAAGTATCTTTCCTTCGGCCAACGCAGCCAACTGCTTTAGAACGATCAAACTGTTTGTTTCGTCGTCATGTCCTAACGGTCCCCTATTAAATTTCAAAGCCAGTGAGATGCTAGCAAACAAGTGTATCAATTCCGCAGCGTCCGTTTGGCCACTGCAAAAACCAAGTCGTCTAAAATCAGCTCAGTTGTGCCATATAAACTGGAGATTTTCAATCAATTTTCAAGTTGGTAAGATTTTAGCAAAAGGGCCATGTAAACAGGAAACTTCCAATCAACCTTAAAGTTGGTAAGATTTTAGCAAAAGAGACAACGTTGGTGGGTTTCCAAAATGCCATTTGTGGTGCAAGCTACATACACCAGAGCACAATTGCGGCGTATATACCTCGATAGATGAACGTTTGGCACATGATACTGTCCTAATATACCAATAGAAAGGCTACTCGCCTTCAGTACAATCATGCAGGACAGTTTCAGCCAAGTACCTCTCAACTTTGCTTGCAAAATATCTTAGCGAGAGTAGATCATGTCTAATCGTTTATCAATAACCCTTCCAATCCCTTGGTGCATTGTATATTTTTGCGACTTGCGAGTGTTAATGACTTTGCCGTATTACGTATTTTACTCGACAAAGTTCACCAACAGCCCCTCTAACCCATTGAATCCTTGGACATGGTTCCACGTGTCAATGTTTTGGCCGCATCGGATGGTTTTTCTTTGCCATGTCACATAGCTTGCAATGCCAGTTTGTAACGAAAGAGAAACGAAGGCTAAAGAAGGGTCGTAGAAGGGACTGCCAAACGAGTTTGATACTGATGATGGAGATGGGGTTGAGGTTAATGCATCACATCCTGTAATGATTACTTTTCTTTCCTTTCTCTCTGATTTAAACTGCTATGAGGTGCCCTTAGATACCACTAAGTCATCAAATTCGTGCCGAGTCGCGAGAGGAGCTGTTCATCAGGCGATATCTCCACTGGGTTGCGGAGCCCATTTGGCGAACAATTCCTCGTGGGAAACCACTTCAACATGGGGTATGAGCTTTTTTTCTGGCTGGATATGCAAATTAGCTGCCCGAAGTATGGCAAAGCGAAGGGCATCGATTCCCATTGTCCTTCCGAAGCTAGTCTTTTCGGTGGCACATGATATTACCTCTCCAACTGCAAAATCATCTTCATCCGGGCTTACGCCTTTCTGAATGATATCTTTTGCCGACACCAAGACACTATCCAGGTGTGAAAGGCGTGAGTTCATAGCTACCAAGGTTGGGACCTTCATTGGAGACGGCATTATGACTTTATCGATCTTTGCCAGCACGATTTGGAATGATATTTCATTCTCTCGTAACGTCGAAATCATTTGCAAATCGGTGCTCTTGAAGCCGTGTGTACTATCCACCAGTAGAAACGTTCGTTTTAATTGTTGCCTGTTGCTAAGGTACCTCAAGATCTGTTTCCCCCATTCAGCACGCCCACCCTTCCCATAACCCGGCATGTCCAATACTACTAAACGATTGTT
>JWJB01010729.1:0-14420 GCA_000812895.1 Rutstroemia sydowiana
GGCTGCACTGTATTGGTAAAGATTTGGCTGAGGAGCTTCGCTGTCTATGGAGAATTCTGTTCGCTCACAGTCACGGGCGTGCTTGATGCTTCGACCACTACGCAGAGCATGTCGAACCTTCAAATTTGTTTCTCCGTCCAAATTTTTGGTCTCCACGTAACAAGCTCCATCTGGATCCGAGGTCGATAGAATAACGACATCTGCTGGGATCTGATCATCGTTATATATACGAACGAAGTCGCCTACCTGAACATTTTTCCAGTAATCCTGATGAAACCTAGGCTTTCCGGTGGCTATCAAATTGCGGTTTATTAAGCTTCCAAAGTTCTTCTCAACCGGAGCACTGCCCTTGGGCTCATAAGAAAGGGCGGTTTGGGGATGACCTGACATCTTGGGTTGGCTCCCATCGGTTGGAAGTGGAGATGAGACTGGTGTCATCTGTATATCGTCCCGGCCTGCCCTTGATTCGTACGAAGGTCGCGGTTCTTCAACAATATTGATGGCGCGATCTGCATACGCTTCCCCTGGAATTTTCTTGTTCTTCTTAACTCTCCTGATGGTCCTGACGATTCCACGAGTCGAGGCTTTTTTTATTCTCCTCCATAGGGAAATATCATCAGCGCTTACGTTAACATTGGTCCAGTCAACTAGTCGATGAATAGGT
Organism: Rutstroemia sydowiana; assembly: GCA_000812895.1. NCBI lineage: Eukaryota > Fungi > Ascomycota > Leotiomycetes > Helotiales > Rutstroemiaceae > Rutstroemia > Rutstroemia sydowiana. The sequence continues at coordinate 665 of JWJB01010729.1, forward strand.
GAATTGTTGAGCTCGTTGTCAAGGACGGTCCTGCGATAATCTTCTATTCCATCTTTAAGAGCGGTAATGGCGACAATCACAATTAGAGGAACAGCATTCAGACCGGGATTTGATGCGCCGAAAATTTCAAAGAACTAAAAGATAGCATCAGCCAGATTTAACTGAAATGTATATAGGAAATTCAACTTACGGTAAGAATAATCAAGAAGAGGAAATACATGTTCGCAATGTTATGGAATTGAAACCAAATATTTTTCGGTATGAAACTTAAAGGCGTGTACTTCGCGGTTCTAATCTTGTTCCGTCGGTAATGCCTTAGCGGGTGACCTTGTTCGTCTATTGCGTCCGGAGGTAAAGCTGTATTAAAGAAGACCTTCCGTGGACCTTCGCCATCCCCCTCACCGTCATTATCATCCGCGGATTCCTCCGGTCGCACGTCTTGTTCTTCTTGTATCCCGCCAAGATCTGTCCCGGTCGAACTTGCACCGCCTGAGTCTCTATGCTTCTCGCTGCTCTGGGATGGACGACGATGTAGGCGGTCCATTATTGACGTTCTCTTCTTATTTCCGCCTTTCCCCGTTATCCTTTGTGTGGCCCATCTTAGCCGCTTCGTGGGAAATGTCACCTCCTCAGGCTCTGCGTAAGGATCGAGGCCAGACATGATTGTAAAAGACCGTAATTGGGGCAAAAGCCCGATGTGAGGTAAGTGCCCTCGGGCAAAGAGAAGTTGTTCGCCAGAGTTCAATCCTATTTTGATTTAAATACAATGGGACGTTTCGCGAAATGTTCGTGTTGAGGTAGGACGAGTGAAAACAATCAATTCCTCGATGAATAATTGTTATCAATAGATGAAATTCCTATCGAGGATAATATTGACGACGTCAAAGTCGTTTTCGATAGAAAAGCACCTCCGAAATACGTAGGTGAGTAAGTAAGGCAAGTAAGTTAGTTGGGGATGTAATCTCAATTAGAAGTGTCGCTTATGACAACTAAAATTGGTTCCGGAAGAGTCGGACAGAAGATGGTGCATCGAGTGACTTCTGTAATAAGTGTTTTGAACCTTGTAAAATTTGTATACGACCAAATTCTTTTTATTCTCCTTTAAAGTACAAATTTCTCGTAATTAATTATAGGCGCGCTCCTTTTTTGAGGTGTATTTCTCTCTCTCTTTCTTTCTCTCTTTCTCTCTTTCTTTCTTTTAATATATATATATATAAATTTATTTTCAATCAAGTCTAATAACAATTAAACCATTCAATTCCATATTACTGGATAAGTAAGATAAGTATAAAAGAAATGAAAACAAAAATATTATATTAGAATATAATTTGATTCTTTATTCCCTTTTTTGACAAATCTTTTATTATTGATATTATTTCAATATTTGGTAGACCCGTACGAAGTAGATGGGGAGGTTTACCGACAATGTTTGTCTTTCAAGGTTCACCAGTTTAAAGAAGTTAAAATTGAAGTTAGTTAGTGGTAGGTAGATAGTAGATAGATACCTTAAGTAAAAGTACTGACTGGGCTGTAAATAAAGTATTATATATTTATTTAGGTAGTAGTCATGGGTGGTTTGCAACCCGATAAAATGTTTTGGTCTGGTCTGGATTGCATAGATTGTACAGATTGTATAGATTGTATAGATTGTATAGATTGTATGGATTATTATGGATAAAACAACTACCCTGTAGGTATGGTTTATATGAAATCTGATTAACTTATCTTCTTCTTCTACTTCTACTACTTGTTCTATTACTCTTTCTACTTCTTCTCCTTCTTCTCATTCTTCTATTTCTCCAGGGCTTATAGGTATCTATCATCAGATTTCTAGGGTGGCTTATATGAAATAACCCCTCCCCTCCACACGGGTAAGCAAGCAAGCAAGCAAGCAAGCAAGCATAAAATAATATAGCTTGATTCGTCGCGTCGTCGGCAACTGAAGCAACTACTTATCAAGCTTTAGTGTGGGTAGTGTAAGGTACATAGAACTCAAACCACTACTGTACGTACTGTATCTATTTCAATTAGAGTTATCTCGAAATGTTGAAGTGGGTTGGGTTATATTGAAAAAAAAAGACTTAAATGTAAGGTTTAGGGCTAAGTAGTTGATTGTAACTACTAGAGAGAGAGAGAAGAGGGAAGAAAAATACTGCTGCTATTCGTATTCTCTCTCTATGATTTGATATCCACTATTTAAGAGATTATGATAGGGCTACGAAATTATAAAGTTCTGGCTATTCGGAAGACTATTTATTACCTAGATATTTATGATTATGATTGCTATCCAAGTCATTCGGTGCTCGTCCATCTACAACATCTACTGTCCTAATACATATCAATATAACAAGTATATCACTTTCCCATGGCCTATCCATTCCCAAAAGCAATCATGGAAAACTGAGAGCGAATACGGAGCAGCATGTGGGGATTTTCTCATGTATTTGTCGTTCAACGTTGCCGTATACTGCACTATTCCGATTTACAAAGCGCGCGGAATTATTGCTTGTTGATTCTCCCCCTCTCACTTCTGGCATGATTGCCATGATTTCTTCCTTCCCTTGTGCAAATACAACACTTAGTAATGCACCCATCCCGTAATTGATCTGAATCTTGATCAAATTCCTGCCGCTTTAGAAGCTTCAATTCTTCAATTTTGTTGCTGTAAAGAAAGGTGGGGGTGGGGTTGTCCAGTGCTACCTGATCAAGCTACTGCGAAATCGGCATTTCTCTCTTTCCTTGTACTTCCAGATGGAAGAAGTACCTACTACTTGATAGAATCCTTTCAAGGTACTTTTGGAATACGACTCGAGAATATAATGCCAGGATTGGTAAAGAAACCAGCGTCGGACATATCTATCTATAGATTGCTAGGTAACATATCGGTAGAGTATTTGACGTGTTGATCTTAGTTAAGGCTGGAAATCTTTGAAGATGTTCAAATTGTACGGAACAGTCTAGACCATCAATGCTAATATGAGAGAACCGTTGCTTGGCGAGAGAAGCTTGAACGGGAATATGTTCAGAAGAGTCAATTTCCAGCCTTGCCTTTGAAAGATGTATTGGAATGATGTAATATTTGACCGTATACACAGCTACACACTTGACATATGTCCAACAAAAGGTTCTCATGTTTGCACGTAGCGGCATTTATATCGTCGCCGTACAAGATGATCATCCACATGCTGAGTTAGATACATTTGAAACATCGACGCTCACCAGAATAAACCGGTAATATCGTCAGCAATGTACGATCTTGTGTAAGATTGAATTGAAATTGGAATCCACCCAAGTACTGTAATGGGAATCATTGTCTATGGAAAGTAGGTGGAAAATATCCAGAGAATATCATCGCCCATCATAAACTCCCAGTTCACACCCTTATGAACCCTCAAGGGGGGACGAGCCGTAAAATCGCTCGGAATACAAAGGGGATATAAATAAAAAAAGTCATGACTATCAAAATCAAAAGAAAATCGAAATGTCCGCAGGTAAGCTTTTAATGATCCTTAACCTCATGGTTGTCAGAAAACACATCCCCTGGCGCCTTCTTACCGGCGCCCTTAATCACAGCCGATAAACTGGAATGTGATGAACGATCTGCTTCTATCGGATCACTGAAAGGCCCCTGTGCTCCTCCAGGAGACTCTTCGACTAAGGTAGCAGCTTTGGAATCTCTGACTAACGCAGTGTCAACAGATTTCTTTTTTGAGAAGGTTACCGAGTTGACTCGAACCACTTGCGGCTTAGTAATTGTAGCAGCACTGGCAGCGTTCAAAAAGGTGCTGCCCACAGAAAATGCCGGGCTTGGGGGATTTCCGCCGTGTTTATCCAGGTCGATTGAAGGTACTGGAGGTGTGGATTCGCCGCTAGATGTGCCAGGCTTGTTAACGCTGACAACTGCGGCCTTTCCTCTAATCACCGTTTGTGCTGGGATGGGCGAGACGATGGCGTGTTTTCCATAAATAGTAGATGCAACACTATTCCTTCCATACGACTGGTGATCGCTTACGCCGCTATAGGTTGAATCGCGAAGATCTCCGGGCATGAAGAAGTGCTCTTGCTCGTATCTCTGTGTACCATTCGAGTTTGATAGAGCAATTGGGATCGGAGGGACCGGTGGGACGAGAAGGCCTGGCGTTGAGGGTGTCGATCTGTTTGTAACACCTGGAATATATGCAATCTGGATGATATTGGAGGCTCGGGTGAGTACTGTCGAAGCGATCGAGCCAACTGTGTGTGTAGAAGCCCTCGCGTCTCTTCGCATTGCGAAATCTTTCTCTGCATTGGTTTGTTCTTCGCTAGTCGCCCAATCCTCTTGTTCATACTGCTGTCGTTTTGTCTTGATACAAAATCTCCATACAAGATATGTTACGGCGGCAACGGCCAACACACCTCCAATAACTCCTCCGGCAATAGCACCGACATTTGGACCTTTACTCGACGAGGTTGAAGACGAGGTGATCGTCGCCGAGGGCGCTGCGGATGAAGCTACACAGATTGTCTTCTGACATTCATCACAAGTAGGTGGAACCAGCGAACAAATCTCATCATCGGCACAAGTCGGACACGCTGGGGTAGTGGTGTCGGAGCATACGACACATCGTCGAAACAGTTCGTGGAAAGGTGCTGCAAATCAATTAGCAAATGTTGTTGGGTTGTGTATACTTCAAATTACCCACCCTCCTGGTATAGCGCCATATTATATTATTGAAATGGCACCCTTTAAAATTATTGCTTTGTGCCAATTGTAAAAAACCCTATTATGTTGGGTTCATAAATCGATTCCAGCGATTGAAAGATGGGTGGATTTAGGTTTGATTGGAAAATCGATATGCGAGTAGGTAGAAACTCGACGAAAATAGGATGATCGAGAGGAGACCCTGCTCAACATAGAATGTAAATCGCGATTTTGTAAATAAAAGAGTTGATCGAGGTATAAAAAGGTATTCAATAGAATATAAAATTGGTGTTAAAAGAAAGAAAGGAAATTGTCGTAATTCAATATTCACTGGTGATGTGTCTGAAGGATGAGGAAAAGGAAGGATTTAGTGATGATTGATGTGATTGATGTCGCAAAGTGATTACGCAAATAATGTCTTTCCAGTGGTAACGAGTGTGAGTAGAGCGAACTCTTTTAATTTTTGAATCGTAAATTAATGTTGATATCAACTACATTGAACATTGACATGAAATGAACAATTAAGATCTAGACCCCATCAACAAATATGTAAAAATAAATCAAATTGATTTAATGTTGTACGTTGGTTGACTTGTAATCGTGATGATGAAGATCAATCACTCTTTTGCGATAAAAGATTCGATAAATAGTACCAGTAAAGGCTTTTATGTATGAGTAGTGTAAGATTTGTAGATGAAAATGAGAAATATAAGAAAATATTGGTTGATTTGCTTGGTACAGTAATAGATTTGTGGATGGATGAGATGAGATGGGATGGCATAGCATTTGGGATGAGATGGGGGATGGGATGGGTCAAATGGGAGATCATGGTTTGGTTTTTTAGTTTAGTTTAGCTTGGCTTGATTTGGTTTGAATTTGACCTTTTAATTGGTTATATTTATTGGGCAAAAAAATAAAATAAATTCGTGATATAAAGTATTAGGTGCGGCAGGTTAGGTAAAGGTAGTAGGCAAGGTGATTCCCCCTTAAGCGCTAAAATATAGTAGTATAAACGGTATATTAGGCATTCTTTTACCTTATTATGTGCTAAGCAAGCCTAGAATTTAGAGCCCTAGGTGCGCTAATAAGGTCGGGCGCTTCCATAGTATTTATACCTAATTTAAATTGACAAATAGCTTATTTCCTTACCTATATTTGTTCAAACTGTGCCAGTTACCTATATAGGTATAGATATATCAGGGGGAGTTTTGAACTTTTGGCTTGGACGGTGCAGTAGATGAACTGTGGGAGTGATTCTATGTTCATGTTCAAAACGTCAATTTCCATAATTCATGCAAAATGGTAAATCAAAACTTGAATAATGAAATGAATACCTAGTAATGAATGAATGAATGAATGAATGAATGAGAAATTTCCTTGGGGAATAGTATTGTATTTATAAAACTTGTCAATTTTATTGATCTACTCTATCGATAGGAATATATATTAAATGTGTTAGTTAAAGTCAACTGCGCCACCACCAAGTCAAAAAAAAAGCAAGCATCAGTATGGAGAGAGAGGTGGTGAATTGGTGGGGTTTCAATCCAACTTTCAATATTATACCAGTACTGTAATATAAGTCTCGTACAAAATGCAGTAGGTTAACAGAATACAGTGTTACAAAATATTTCAACAATACATTCCATTCGGTTCTGTCCCTTCCTTGACACAAAATGCCGAATAACTACCTACAGGTATGGGGGACTCTTGGCAGTTCCAAATAACTACCTACCTAGCACATATCAAAGTATTTTCATGATTAGGTAGATGGAAATGATAAAAGATATAGAGGCTTCCAGACTTGACAGATTATTGAAGACTCAGAATAATAATGATATTTATAGAGAGCAAAGTACATACCTCATACATATAGAAGATGAGGATTAGCACAAGTTATGGTTATGGACCATAATATGTAAGAACTAGATTATTGAACCTCCCCTCTTTGCATCTTTATCCAGTCTCTTCAGCGGTTCAACCAAACGGATTCGAGACCACGAGACGATATTCAACTAATATGGCTTTAACCAAGCTCCAAGATTTTCGAGATCCACCTTGTTAAATTGTCCCCAGTTATCGGTCTGCTATTCGGCTCCTTCAATCTTGAAAATTCATGTCAAATCCAATATTAACTGCTTAGCTAATGTTCTTCGCGCCGATATCTATTAACTTCTTCTAGAGTAGTGTCTACCTATTAATAGGGAGATCCGTTCCATGGAACAACATTGGTTACCTACTCCGTAGATGTACTTGTAGATATAAACTAGAACTACTTCGTAAATAGCGCTGATGTAACTTTACAAAACGTCAAAGTAGCCTTCTAACAACATCTTACAGTACCATTGCAGTAGCCACAGGGAAGTTGAGAAGCAAAACAACGAGTTATGACTGCTTTATCGTATGTATGCAAGGTATTCTCGTGTTCTCGTGTTCGTCCTATCATAACGTTTGAGTATTGTTATGCAAAAGGTTGGTTGATCCCTTCAAGTTTCATAAAGTTATTTCAGCTGAAACCCGAAGTGTTAAAATGACCTACCGATCAAGGTGATTTAAGGTGCTGTCAAATAAGATTCAGATGATACATCCAATGATCTTCAAGTATCTAAAAGAACAAAAATTCGATTGAATTTCTAAGACTACCGTAAGGTGGAGCGGTATTACAGTAAAAACGACCTTGGCACATTTGCTCGAAGCGATCCTTTTGAAGAGAAGAGACCGACTTTTGCCCTTTTTGCTTTACTTTTGCTTTGGCTACAATAATGCTGCATGTAAGAAAAATCTCGCCTCGCAACTCCCCTGATCCCTTGATAACTAACCTGCTTTGCTGTTCAATTTACCATCCAAGTATTCAGCCACACTGGATAGTATATATGTAGTACGTATGATGCAGTGCATGTATGTAGTAGTAACTAGGTATTGTAAAGGCAAACAATATACGAGATAATGAAAGAAGAGAAGAAAGAAAACCGTCATTAATACCTAGATAAATACGAAGGGGGCAGTTTTACTATTTTATATAACAGGTATTTAGATGAGGCGCAGTAAAAAATACCTCTTTATATTTTTAGATGGTTTTATTTACTACCAACTCCAACTCATGGGTAAAATACAGAATATAAAACATAAAATAATATAAAATAAATATTATAATATGCCTTGTGAGGAGCGGAGACAACAAAGAAAAAGGACCTTAGTTAGTTAGTGAGCCACTAATAAAAGGTTAATACTGCCTACCTAGGTAAGTATTGTCAATCCAAATCCACTCCTTTTTTTTTCTCTCTTCTCCTCTCCCCTTCCCTTGCTTCCCCCCTTGTGAATGCTTCCTCAAAACTTCTTCAAAACTTCCTTATACCATTCGTTTTTCTTCTTTAAATATTCACTTCTCATTTTGGGATTCACAGAATACCCTTTTTGATTAAGGTATATTCATTCACTTCTTATACCATTTCTCTCTTAACTTCATCATCATCTTCATTACTCTCTTTTATTTTTGACTAATAAAAAGATTTTGAAGATTCAAAGGTCAAAAAAAAAAAGCAAATGTAAATTCATCATCTATCCCCATCCCATCCCTTGGTCCATATTTAAAAACTTGGTATCAACACAAACATTAAAACCAACATTCCTTTCTTTTTCCATTTAACCAACCACCATTTCGGAAATCTTCTCGAACCTTATTAACAACAGTTTTTGTCTATAGAATATTCTCGCTATATTGATTACTTTATAAAGAGGCATCGACTGCTTTCACAATCATGGCGTACTCAGGAAATGGAGGTTATGATGAGCATAAGCTCCAAGACCTGCCTCCAGGAGGTGGCTCTGTAAGTATATCTTAACTCTTAAATCAAGAATTAATTTTCTGACTATATTACTTCACAGTACCATCACCCTCAGGATGAAGAAAATACTTTACCTTTGCTCGATTCTGCACATGGCGGTCAATTCCATAGCCCTTACGAATCCCAAGGTGGTCTTCGAGCAGATACCCCTCCCGTTAGACCAGTTTCCACCTACAGTTTGACAGAAACGTATGCGACTGACCCTGCACCATACAATAGCGAATACGGCAACTCGGCCCCATACAATGAACAACTGACAGACGATCCGTACGCAGGAGGTAACCCTCCTCCGCTCAGGAGAGCAGAAACTAGCTCTACTGAGGCCTGGAGACAACGACAAGCTCCCCAACCTCAAGGCGGTGGACTTAAGCGTTATGCAACCAGAAAGGTCAAGCTTGTTCAAGGCAGTGTTTTGAGTGTCGACCATCCAGTACCAAGTGCTATCAAAAATGCCATCCAACAAAAATACAGAAACGATCTTGAGGGTGGCGGCGAAGAATTTACACACATGCGTTATACCGCTGCATGTTGCGACCCTGACGAATTCACTCTTAAGAATGGTTACAATCTACGTCCCGCCATGTACAATCGTCATACTGAATTGCTCATCGCTGTTACCTACTATAACGAAGATAAAGAATTGACTGCACGTACATTGCACGGTGTGATGCAAAACATTCGCGATATCGTTAACTTGAAGAAATCTGACTTCTGGAACGTTGGTGGACCTGCCTGGCAAAAGATCGTTGTGTGTCTCGTTTTCGATGGTATCGATGCTTGCGACAAGGATACACTTGATGTTCTTGCAACGATCGGTATTTACCAGGACGGTGTCATGAAGAAGGACGTTGATGGAAAAGAGACTGTTGCACACGTCTTCGAATACACAACACAACTTTCCGTTACTGCTAGTCAACAACTGATCCGACCTACTGATGACGGACCAAATACCCTTCCTCCCGTTCAGATGATGTTCTGCTTGAAGGCAAAGAATACCAAGAAGATCAACTCGCACAGATGGCTGTTCAATGCATTTGGTCGTCTTCTGAATCCCGAAGTCTGTATTCTGCTTGATGCTGGTACTAAACCTGGACCTAAATCATTATTGGCTTTGTGGGAGGGTTTTTACAACGACAAAGATCTTGGCGGTGCTTGTGGTGAAATTCACGCTATGTTAGGTAGGGCGCCAAAAAATAACCCTTTGAACAAGGTTTTGTGAACATTTACTGACTTACTTTCCAGGCAAGGGCGGTAAAAAACTCTTAAATCCTCTGGTTGCGGGCCAAAATTTCGAATACAAAATCAGTAATATTCTTGATAAACCTCTCGAAAGTTCATTCGGATATGTCAGTGTCTTGCCTGGTGCTTTCTCGGCGTATCGATTCCGTGCCATCATGGGTCGTCCACTTGAGCAATACTTCCATGGAGATCACACTCTATCGAAGATTCTCGGAAAGAAAGGTATTGAGGGAATGAACATTTTCAAGAAAAACATGTTCTTGGCTGAGGACAGAATTCTCTGTTTCGAGCTTGTTGCTAAAGCTGGTAGCAAATGGCATTTGACCTACATCAAGGCGGCCAAGGGAGAGACCGATGTTCCTGAAGGAGCGGCTGAATTCATCGGACAGCGTAGAAGATGGCTGAATGGTTCTTTTGCAGCAGGAATGTATTCTATCATGCATTTCGGCAGAATGTAAGGTTCTTCCTTTGAACAAGGTTTTGTGAATATTTACTGACTTACTTTGCAGGTACAAGAGTGGACACAACATTGTGCGCATGTTCTTTCTGCATATTCAACTTCTATATAACATGTTCTCCAATCTTTTAGCTTGGTTCATGTTGGCATCTTTCTGGCTCACTACAACTGTTATTATGGACCTTGTCGGCACACCTACAGCTGCTACTTCTACTACTGCTTTACACAATGGTTGGCCATTTGGCGACACTGCTACCCCTATCATCAACACCATCTTGAAATACCTCTATCTCGGATTTTTGCTTACACAATTTATTCTGGCACTCGGAAACAGACCAAAAGGTTCAAGGGTTACTTATATCGTGTCGTTCTGTGTGTTCGGTCTCATCAACGCCTACGTTATTGTCTTGTCTATGTATTTGGTTTACCGGGCATTTACGGGAAGCAGTAGCATTGATACTGATAGCGCCAAAGATTTCTTTGAAAGTTTCTTCGGAAGTTCTTCAAGTTCTGGTGCTGGTATCATTATTCTCGCTTTGGCAGCTACCTTTGGTCTTTACTTCGTGGCATCTTTCATGTATCTTGACCCATGGCACATGTTCACCTCATTTGGACAGTACTTGCTCCTCATGTCGTCCTATATCAACATTCTCATGGTGTATGCTTTCAGCAATTGGCACGATGTGTCATGGGGTACCAAAGGATCCGATAAGGCAGAAGCTCTTCCTTCAGCGACAACTACAAAGGTTGACGGAAAAGCTGCAGTGGTTGAGGAAATTGACAGACCTCAAGAAGATATTGACAGTCAATTCGAGGCAACAGTCAAGCGAGCTTTAGCACCGTTCGTACCTGAGGTAGAGGATGAAAGCAAGACTTTGGAAGATTCCTACAAATCTTTCAGAACGAAGCTTTTGATCTCATGGGTTTTCTCTAATGCTATTTTAGCTGTTGGTATCACAAGTGACAGCGTTGATGGTTTTGGTTTCACAGTAAGCAATATAATCTCGATAAATGAAACTATTTACTAACTTTTCATCCAGGGCTCGGAAAATACTGCTTCTGCACGAACAGCAAAGTTCTTCACAGTTCTCCTTTATGCCACAGCTTTCCTCGCACTTGTTCGATTCATTGGATGCTGTTGGTTCTTGGGTAAAACTGGTCTCATGTGCTGCTTCATGAGGCGTTAGAGAAGCTTGGGGAGTCCAAAAATCGCAACGGCCTCTTCCATCACCAAAACGGTTAATTGGCTGGCGTCTGCTCTTTCTGACTACTTCAAGGAGAGGAAGAGAGGCGTAATACTGTAGGCATGTCCTATTCCTATGGAGCATCATACACTCTGTGGGAGTGCTTCAAACGAGGCTTGCTGTGAGCTATAGTTGTTTACAACTTGATTTGCACATATTGGAGTTACTAGAATTTCCAAAATGATCTTTATTGTATGTTTGACTAGGGGCGTTCTGTTTCCATTTAATCTTATTGAATACCAATACCCTCACGAATATTTGTCTGTACGCATACACCAAAATTATATTTTCTTTCTGATGAAATGTAATCGTGCGATGTTTTGTGCTATAGAACCATTTATTTATATATAATGATAAATGTTTATAAATAGTTTCCGAAAAAGTGTTTTTAAAGTGTAAGTAGAGATATTGATAACACGGGAAGTGGAGGATTGATTGTACAGTCAGTATGTCATGATAAGAAGTCTCCAACCCCGCCTTATATCTATCTGGGTAGTATCTAATAGTATCTATCTACTATCTACTATCTACTAGTAATGCTGCAGTTTGTTGGGTTGGTACCCTACTACCTAGTAGTAGCCTAGTACTTGTGATGCCTATAAAGTTGGTTGTCACTTTTAAATATCCGATTTATTAAATAGAACAGGAACAATGAATTTTATAAATCTGATTTATCAAACATAATAAGAAGAATGAATTTTATAAATTTAATTTGTTGAATTAGTAGATTTGAATAATACCTAGTAAACTCCTTATATTATAAAACTTGCTGTTAAAGAATTTAAACAATAAACTCTGTACATTGTAAATTTGCTTTTAAAAGATTTCATTTATTAAATTGATGTTAAATATTGAAATTCATAGTACGAGTACAAAAAGGGACAAACTTATCTATTTATGGGCATAACGAAGTATTAACCCATCGTCTTAATGCCGTAATTTATTCCTTAAATTTAGTAGTCAGAACTTCCTTCCATGCTATATCAACCCATACTTCATACATACCTACTACTATTAACTTCCATACTACCATTCAAACTTCGCCGTATTTTCTTTTTCCTTTCGATATTTTGAAATAAAGAGTTGACTTATAATCTTCTGTTGATCTCCTCACTTTTCATTATTTTATCCTGTGCTTATTTTGACTCTTGAATCCCGGAATTATCTAAACCACCAGAACCACAAGAATTTCTTCGCTTCTACAGGCAAATCCTGCCTTGGTTGACTCACTATCCTCTCTGTCGCGACCTTTATTTACATTTCCACAACATAATTTGCGGAGGCACCTCTAGTCGCCAAGATGATGAAAATATGGTCTATGGTAGGCATTTAGATCTACTAATTTGGTCACTAGAGCTCATACTAACACGGCCTGCAGAAACAAAAGCAACAGCAGGAAGCAAATGCAGATGCTGCTGCAGGTGTAAAGAAGAAGAAGGTTACTGCTGCTCAGTTACGATTACAAAAAGGTATGCCGCTTCAACTTCCCCTTGGGTTTGTAATAATTCAACGTACTGAACATTCCCCGACTGACTGATGATGATGTGGCAGATATTGCTGAAATGTCCCTACCTTCAACTATGCGACCCGATTTTCCCGATAAAGACGATATCTTGAACTTTTTCTTATATATTGAACCAGATGAGGGCATGTACAAAGGCGGATCATTTAAGTTCAAGTTTGTTGTTCCAGAGACGTTCCCACACGAACCTCCAAAAGTCACTTGTGAACAAAAGATCTACCATCCAAATATTGATCTTGAGGGGAAGATCTGTTTGAACATTCTACGAGAGGACTGGAAGCCAGTATTGAATTTGCAGGCAATCATGATTGGACTACAGGTATATTTCATAAGAGAAGGCTCTAGCTACTAGGATTGGAGATCATGCTAATTATGATATTTACAGTTCCTCTTCTTAGAACCAAACGCCTCCGATCCACTTAACAAGGAAGCAGCGGAGGATCTGAGGTCGAACAGAGAAGGATTTATGCGTAATGTGCGATCAGCTATGGGTGGAGGGGCAGTGAGGAACGAAACTTTTGCCAGAGTCTTGAAATGATCCGAGGCATGAAGTTCTGGACATATATTAGAGATTCAGCATTTACAAATATTACAGTGACATGGGCATAGTGGGGTGGCTAATTTGGATGGTTAGGGAGTTTCATGCAGTTTTGTCTGCTAATGACGTCCTCCTTCCTACCTTGCCAACATAGAGATTCAACGAGATATGGTGGTAGTAGGCATACGCATAGGGCATAGGGCATAGTCGTAGTCATAGTCATAGTCATAGTC
>JWJB01010730.1:0-20255 GCA_000812895.1 Rutstroemia sydowiana
GACGGGTGTTTATATGACTAGACAGATGATAAATGTTTCATGGTTTAACGTTGTTTTATTATTTTAATTGTTATTCCCAAACGTTGACATCTGGTTGCAGTTGATTTATTTTCAAAAATGGGACCATCAGCTGGCAGAAATCCCAAGAGACTCAGAAACTAATGCGAAAGTTACATTAGTGAGTATCCAGGCACCCCAGCATCCTTCTTCAGGAACAATGGAAGATTCTGACCAATTGAAATAATCAGAGTAACTTTCAAATCAGCCATCTTCGATATACCTTCCTTTCCATGGGAAAAATATCACCTGCGTTGCTACCTAGGTAATGTAATTAATATTGCTACGTATATGTGAAGATGTGTAACCTTTAGACGAGCTTGTCGAGCGATACGAGTACTAATTGGCCTTGATGAGTACAGTTGCTGAGATTTTATTGAACAGCATGGAATGGCTTCACGCAGCTTCTATTTTGATACGTGGAAGATTCCCGGACTTTATGTCCGTAAGACCACATGCGCGGTACTCGTACGAGAATCATATAAACCGTATGGTGCCTGCGTTTGCATTGAATCGATTCTGGCTTCTTAAGGTACCACATATTTACAGGTATGCTACAATTGCACTTTCAATCTCTCATTCATTCATTTATTTATTGCTTCGTAGATCAATTTGAGCACTTTAAAAGGTTCCAATGGCGAAGTCGGTGAAATAAATGGTGCCCAAGGAGATGCCACTTGAATATACGAGCAGTATATGTGTGTATCTAAGGAGTACAAGCAAATGATGCCCAAGAGGGGAAACTATTCGAATATGTTTAATCTGCTGGCATTACATCAACAGGTGCCAAATAACTTCAACAATTTCCGTGTAGGGTTTTTTTGGTCGCACTACTCCTATCACAGTAACTATTACGATAGTTAAGTACTCGTATTTGGAATGCAAAGTTCATACGTCAATGATTGACAAATGGGATTGACGTTCAATCCTATCCTATTTGTCGTACGATTACCTGGGAGCCTGGTAGACAGATGCCGACCAAGTATGTGGCTAGTAGCTACTGACAATATCCGTTATCGCTGCTGCATCACAGTAGATAACACTGCAGTTGGCAACTAACTATACTTGGCATCTGTAGATAGACCTACTTAGATGCCTTGTATACCATACCGAGCAATACTATATTCAGTTGAGACCACAATCCCCACAATAGAGTTTCTGGGGAACAGGGACGGAACTAAAAGGTACAGGACGTCTACCGGTCCGCTTCATGGAAGACCTTCTGGAAAACTTCCACGCGAAGTCTCGACTAGGCATTTAGGAGTATCATTCAAGGTTATTTTTATACCTTATGAGATGCCTTGCAATCCAGGTGGAAGCACTTTGAGTATCCATACTATAGTGCACCGTGAAGTTGGTGTGGAACTTAAGCACCAGTGAAACAAGCTGAGCGATGACATCATTTTGATAAGGGGCTCTCTTAACTGCCACTATGGAGTCTGGATCATTGATAAGTAGAAATGTTAAGTTGTATATTTCATCAATTACTCAACTTTATACTGTACTTCGTAATCTGTTTGATTGAAGTTCTGCGGAGTCGGTGGAGTATGAAAGTCTTTCCTAAATCTTTGAAAGTTAATAATACCTGGTATCAGTAATATGTAAATAACTACTAACATCTAGGTGCGTTTTAGATTGATAGATTAATCAAAGCATGTAAATCTTAATAGGAGTAAATTGGGGATCGTTCATACTAATGGGTCCGTACTAATGGGTACTCTCCGTCTCGGCATCTTGCAGAGGTTCAAGATTTAAGAAGATTGAAGAAGGATGCAAAATATCTTCATAGAGGCAAGGCAATATTGAAGGGCAAGGCTGACGGATATAAAGGCTGAGATTATATTGGTTTGAATCATTCATATCTATGGTACAGTAGTAACAGTACTGTGCTCTCGGTACTACAGTACTCACTATGCTCGTATTGCATTTGAAGAGCTTTTGGGTCAAAGTGCTATACGTACATCATCATAGAATTTACTGGTTCATATATATGATGTTTGAGAAGATACAGTCCAAGTATACATTGCCGCTGTGGGGTATTCCTTATCCACCGGTGATCCTCATTTCTCAAATACTATCATGGCCCATCATACTGGTCACCTAAACAATTCTTTCTGTCTACTGTAGATACTCGAGTATTCATTAGTATACTGTTTTCCGAGCGCTTCGTTACTGTCCAGGTGGTTACCTATGATGTATCACAGAAAACTCTTTAAATGGTAAAACTAAGTAGTAAATAAACATCTTACCCATAATCTAGGTAGCCTAGGTACGGAATAGAGTATGAAGTAACCGAATAAAGCCAAAAATAACTATATCTGAGTTTAATTTTTGGAGCCGCTTTGCTTTTTACGTATACTCCGTACTCATCGGCGGCAATGTAGGATTAATTGATGTTAATTGGTCTATCAGACTATCAAATTATCAAACTACTCATCAAATTGATTCTTTTTTGGTTGCCTATTACTACGATGTTACAACTTACCATTGACTGGCTCCATAATAACTTTATAGTACTGTACACAATGTGCGGGATTCGAACTTATCATATACCAGTTTCCAGTACTATTCATCCTTGCACACAAAAGTAAACGGGGGGGACAAATCCAACCAACAATTTATCTCTTTTTTATTTAAAAACATCAGTACTGGTACTATCACTAGAACTATTATTATTAGTATTACTACTAATATTTATTTATCCCTTGACCTAAAGGGTTCATCTTCCCTTTAAAATCCTTAATTCACCTGTATCAGTTATCATCTCCTATATTCCTCATGAGAGAAGTGAATTCGTGAGTTAAAATCTCCCACCTGGAATAGACAATTTATACTGATACAATATTTTGTGCGATAGGCCCACCAGCCCCTAAAATTTACCTATGCGATAGCAAATTAGTTGCATTCCGTGTACTTGTTCACATCCACCTGCGAACTAATTTAGAGGCGCAATGGCAGGTTTCAATTCTTTAAATCCATTGAAAGCAACGAAACGACATGCACAATATTCCAATGTACCTTCACACGACGAACCACCTCCGCATCGAGACCACGATGTTGAGAAATACGGGCATCATGAAGAAGACACGGACGAAGATAGCGATGAATCCTCTTACCCATCATCCCCTTCATCCTCCAGAGATGTATCAGCCTCTTATAATAATATAAAAGCTCCAATACTTCGGAAGAGAGCAATATCCAATGTACAACGACCAGTAACTCGACGACGACTACCTGCCCGAGTAGTCAGGTATTTGTGTCTGGCAATGATCTCGACAATTGTTCTATTCATGTTGAGTCTAGTACGAATGAGCGTCGTGTCGACCCAGAAAGTCGCGGAGGGCCATGTTCTAAAACCACAACCTCCCCCTTACGAATCCTTCCCATACTTGACACGATATTATGGTGGTATAAGGACTCTTCTGCAACGTTCAGAAAATAAACCGCAATATCCCAGGGACGAAGATGAACTGCCTCTGAAGAATGGCACCTCGATTGATGATATGGTTGCCTCAGCGCGAAGCTTACCAGCTAGCAAGCCATTTCACGCGTACACAAATGCAACTTCTCGTGTATATACCGCCGACTACGCTCCCGCTCAAGAATGCTTCCTGGATCGTGATAATACCATGCGTGTACCGCCATTACAATACTATGAAGGTAGGCCAAGTGGGTTCCCCGATCATATAATGGGCTCTTACGAACTATTTGGTCTTCCTGATGATATATGCTTTGAACGATATGGCAGATTAGGACCCTATGGTTATGGTTATGGATTGAGGAACGGCGGAACTGGAACAGGCCAGCATGGCGAAATGGAGGGTTCTGAGGGAGTTTGGCTGGATAACTCGAATCCCGAGAAAACAAAGTTTGGACAAGTTGATTACAGAAAAATTGATTGGGCGGATGCGCAGAGAAGATGCCACCAAAACAATGCTGCACGTTTCAAGCCATTAGAGCCAGTCACCCATGCCCCTACTACTTTCTCGACCGTTTCCAGGCAGGAAGGCGGTTTGGAGGCTCGGGATCTTGATACAGAGTCCAGTGTCAAAATCACAGAACCAGTAGCCAAAATTGCTAGCGAAAACACCGTCGATAAACAACCCGTTGGCACTACTAACGAAAAGGCTGTCAGCAAAGTTGGCGACAAGACTGCTTCCCCTGCACCCACGAAATACGTTCCACGAACAGCATTTGTCATTCGAGTTTGGGATGAATTGCAATGGAGGGAAGAGGATATTATGGTGCTCAGAGCCTTGATCTCCGAACTTTCCATAGGATCAGGAGGACAATATGATATACACCTCTTGGTCCAGGTCAAGAATGACGCAATGCATCCAGTATTTACAGATGAAGGAATATACGAACAACATCTAAAGGATACCGTACCAGCAGAATTTCGCGGACTAGTCACCTTCTGGAGCGAGACACAAATGCTGATGTTATACCAAGGCTTGTACGATCAATTTATCCGCGGTCTACCTGTCCACGGTTCGTATCGTGGATTGCAAATGGCGATGCAATGGTTTGCCCACAATCATCAAGAATATGATTTCTTCTGGGAATGGGAAATGGACGTTAGATATACTGGACATTGGTATGATCTATTATCGAAGATTGACTCATGGGTACGAGCGCAACCCCGCAAAGGACTATGGGAGCGCAATAGTAGATTCTATATTCCATCGGTCCATGGAACCTGGGAAGATTTCACACACATGGTTAGAGTGCAAACTGAGCATGGAACAAATGATCCGAACAATATGTGGTCAGCAGTCGGTAACAAGAAAGGTCAACCACCAATAAAGGGCGAAAAACCAATCTGGGGGCCAGAACGTCCACAAGACCAAAATGATTGGTTTGAAACGGAGAAAGATCCGGTGCCTCCCACTACTCATGATAAGGACAAGTATGCTTGGGGTGTTGGAGAAGATGCTGATCTTATTGTCTTCAATCCACTTTTTGATCCTGATGGAACCACCTGGCTTCTTGCGGAGGATGTTACAGGCTACCACACAGAGCAAGGGCTCCCTCCGCGACGAGCAAACATCGTGGCAGCTTCAAGGATGTCTCGTAGGCTCTTGGACACTATGCATCGCGAGACCACATTCATGAAACACCATGCCTTCACAGAAATGTGGGCACCAACCACTGCCCTCCATCACGGCTACAAAGCCGTCTTTTTCCCGCACCCACTGTTCATCGACCGAGAATGGCCTACTGAATATCTTGCCAGCGTCATGAATGCTGGGCGCAATGGTGCCACAGGTGGAGCACGAACAGGTGTTTTCGGTGATCGGGAACACAATCTTCGTGGTTTGAATTGGTTTTACGACACGGGATTCTCTCCCAGGCTATGGCTTCGCTGGCTCGGTTTCCGCGTCGAAAATGTAGGGGGCGAAGAATTTGAGACCACGGTTGATGAAGGCAAGAGTGGGAATCATATCGATGAAATGAAGGGCGGTGAGGGTAGGATGTGTTTGCCACCAATGTTGCTACATCCTGTGAAATTCGTTGAGTTGCCTGTGGAAGCAATAACGCTCGATGAGCAAGTGCCGGACAGTGATCCTAACGCTTGAGGGAAAATGTATGAAGATGCTACACGAGGTGACTCGGTAATGTTGTTTTGATTGTCTGTTCTTGGATCAAAAGAACAATGTTTTTATTTCTGTGGGTCTGAATGGTAGGATAGGCGTTTCAGGGAGCAAAGCATAGATAGCACAGTACAATCAGTGTATGCGATAGGTGCCGGATGATGATTTATGTGGTCGTCAAATCTTCTTAGCGATAGTAGGCTGGGTAGTTAAGCATGTTGCATAGGATGATGGTTGGGCGAAGGCGGCGGTTAGATTCCAATAAATAAGATTGGGGTGGATAGGAATAGATCCTATCTAGTATATAATTATAGGACGGGTGTTTATATGACTAGACTTTTGAACATACAACCTGATTTTGGAATTCGATGGTTTAATTTGTCCCTAAGCAAGTCCATTCATGAGATGGCGGTGGTTTTTCAGGGGGGAAGAGGGAATGTGCTGGGGAAGAAGTGCGAAGTGCAATTTGAATAACCGGATTATGATTCTATTGGTAAGGTAAGGAGAGAAACAGACATGCACTTCGAGTACAAAGATGAATAATAGATGGGACAAAGAGTTTAGAAATTGAAATCCTAAGGATTATATCTCACTATCTTTGCACCAAAACACCCACTACCTAGATTCCCCCACATTTACACACTCCAAAGTTCCCTCTTGGGTAAACCGCCTTCCATTTTCTTTATCTCTTCTGTTTTTAATCCAACGCTTCTAGATCGCGGTTATGGAACATCGGCCAAACCTCACCCACCCCCCAATTCGCTTAAACCGTGGTTTGGTAACTCAATGGCAGTGTTGCGTGGAAGTAGAAGCGTGCCGGTGGTATACGTAGCAAACGTCTAGACCGACTTTCAAGCTGCTGCTTTTTCTTGTGTGAAGCAAGTCGGTCTGTTAATTGTCTATGCCTTTCCATGTCTTTTGCCGCCTGGTACGTCAGTGGGTGCAATAAATCTATCACCACTTAAGAATTGGAAATTTTATAACAATTCAATATCTATCTTATTCTCATGGAATAAACTTCATTTAATGTTTATCCCATTTTATAAAATAAACTTCATTCAATGTTTATCCCATTTTCATGAAATTAAATTCAATGATTGTCAAATACACGCTTGAACATTATGTTATATAAAGTTGAAATCTGCTGTGGTGACAGACTTATTGCACCCACTGGTGATATATGTATGGCGTTAGGACGAGACATAAAGTTAGACAGATCCAATATGGTGGATGATTCCTGGGTTCAGCAATTTGAAAATGCCTGGATTGTACCGGTATACTAGGTAAGTACCTACTGTACCGATCGCATCATAACGATAATAAGCCAGCCCCCTAGGTACCGCTTTAACTTGGTGACTCATGTCCGACAACTCTTACATCAGAATCAACACATTATGTGGCCAGATGTACACACACAGAGAGAGAGGAGAGAGGAAGTTTTGGCACATTTATGACTCCCGGGATTATGGATTCTTCAGACGTGAATTCATGCAATTTGAGTTTCCACTATATACGGACCCCTATGGTTTAAGCAATTGCCGTTGACAGATATTCATTATCATGACTCGAAAATAATCTTGAACCGTTTCAGATTTAGAAATCAACACAGAATCGACGACCAAAGACCAAAATACAATTTTCTAATGTGAGATCAATTCCGGACTAAACTACCATGACCCTCCATTTAACTTCTGCTTTTCGACCATACTGAAAACAAGATGGCCAAGCCAGAATGTAGAAGGAGGATGACATCAAAAAACGCACGCAAAAAAAAGCAGAACCCCTCACAATTAAACATCATAGCTAAAAAAGGAGAATCATTCTAGCCACGAAGAAGATGTAAAGGCTTTCGGATCGTCATACAGATACCACCCTTGCGACTCCCATTGATGTGGATCGCCGAAGACAATACTAGGCTCGAGAGGTGCAATATGACCAATATGGGTGAGAGGTTGTGAATATCGACGAAGAAACGAGATCGGCGCGGCGTTTATCTAAAGCTTCACTTAACCGGCTCTTGCCTTGGGGTTCTTGAGGTATTCCGCAAGCCATTCCAATCCCTCGTAAAGTCCATCTCCGGAAGTAGCGCAAGTAGATTGAATATACTAGAGATATGTCAGCTTGGTCCAAATACGTAATAAGATGCACATACCCATTGTCGTGCGTTCAAACTGTGAAGACCCAATTTGTCTGTGATTTCTGCGGCGTTCATGGCATTCTGCAATACTAGGTTAGTCATCGCAGATTGGATTGAATACTCAGGAAACTGACTGGTAAATCCTGTTTGTTGGCGAAGATCAAAAGAACGGCGTCTCTGAGCTCATCTTCGTTCAACATTCGTTGCAATTCTTCACGAGCCTCCACAACACGATCACGATCGTTGGAATCTACAACGAAAATGATACCCTGAGTATTTTGAAAGTAATGTCTCCACAGAGGTCTAATCTTATCTTGTCCACCGACATCCCATACGGTGAACGAAATGTTCTTGTATTCGACTGTTTCAACGTTGAAACCTGGAAACAATCAATTAGTATTGAGTTTGTATATCATTTTATGATAATAATTTCAGCTGGATAGGTACGTACCGATAGTTGGGATTGTTGTGACGATCTCTCCGAGTTTAAGCTTGTACAGAATTGTGGTCTTTCCAGCAGCATCCAAACCGACCATCAAAATTCTCATCTCCTTCTTGTTCCAGAAGTCCTGGAAAAGCTTCCCGAAGCTGATACCCATGATTGCGGTTTGATGATGTGAATGATATAGAAGTTGATGTGGATTTGGGCTTTGCTAGGAAATAAATTCTAATCGGAAAGCACAGATATTAGCGATTGCTTGATAGACGATAGATACACTTTGTTTATATGGATAATCGAGTAGAGGACACTTCCTACGCAAACCCCATCATTTAGGTACCAGATCCATAATGGAATAGGCTGCTGCCATTTCATAAACAAAGAAAACTGGCATCTTTTTCCATTGCTTATCATTCTAGAACCTATTTCTTCTCTGGGGTATTTTTTTTTTGGTTGAAAGGGTGGTGGTGGCCGAGTTCGCGCGTGCGCCGTTGATAAAAAAGACTCGCCACCATTTCATTTCCAAAAGAGTGTTTTGTTTCGTTATCCATCTTCCTCCTCGAATGCCGTAATAGGATTTGAATGGATTTGAATGGATGGATAGAGAGTGTACGATGGTATCATCAAAAACAGGATAAGAGAATGAATATATGTGAATGAACTTACAAATTTCCTTTTATTTTTTATTTTATTTTGTTGCACTTGAGATCAAAATATAATGATTCAGGTGGAGATGATGTTGAAGGTATTAGCGAGATGGTAATGTTTTCAAGTTGAAGAAGGGAAAAAGAAGGCTGGGGTGATGGTTATGTGTGTCGTAGATTTCAATTATTTTTTGGTGTGGTGGAGGTGGAGGGAGATAGATGGTGGTGGTGGTGGTTTAATTCCAAGAAGGACAGAGTAATAAGACTAGAATAATAGAGTAAAATAGAGTAGAGTTATTTATTACTACTAGTATTCATATACTACCGGTACTGTACGGGAATAGAATAGTTTTGGTCGTGGCGGTGTTTCCTGTTTCTTTACGGTAAGATAAAACTAAATAAAAGTCTTAGTACGGTAAGTTCCACACTAAATTTATAATTCTGACCTATCAAATTTATAGAATTTAGGTTACTTAAGCTAAATGACCTGAAATTCAGGCTTATCTTATATTATTGCTTTTTGGAAATCTGGCAATAAATATAATATAAGGTAGTAGTTCCAGTAGTAAAAGAGAGGAAAACAGGAAAAGGCTAGGGAGCTATAAGAAAGCATAGCATAAAGTACTTGTAACTAGTAGGTAAATGATTGTTTACCTCTTCTCTCTTGAGATTGCAAATTGAATAATTCGTTATTAACTTTTATTAATTAGAAAAAGGACTTAGCTCAAAAAGTATCGCAGGAAGTTGCTGTTCAATCATCAATAAGTGCCCTCCATCTTGAATAACGACGCGACGGACAACTTGACGACTTTCCTACAACTTTCCCGAAGCGCACAAGATACGATTATATCAATCCTCCCTCACCCTAATCCTCACCCTCAACTCAACAAAAACACCTTTCTTACCTCAAATTCAACATGCGCTTTTCTATTTCTCCAGTTTTGTTCGCGGCAAGTAGTCTTATTGGGGCTACTGTAGCTCACAATATTCAACTTGCTGCTCATGGCAGAGAGTGCTTTCATGAATCACTCCACAAAGATGATAAAATGACAGTTAGCTTTCAAGTTGGTGATAGGGAATTTGGAAGTGCTGGAAACTTAGATATCGACTTCTCGGTATGTGTGGAGGTCTTACAATTTGGCCGATGTAGGTGGGCATGGAAGAACCTAAGTGGCTAACTGAATGTGAATGTAGATTCAAAATCCTGCAGGTGGATATGAATCTCAAGAAAGGGCTGTATCGAACGGAGATCATTCTTTTACAGCCAACCACGATGGCAAATACCTTTATTGTTTCAGTAACGAACACTGGTCAGCGTCTACCAAAGACGTATCCTTCAATGTGCACGGTATCGTTTATGTGCCAGAATCAGAAGCTCCACAGGATCCTCTGGAAGCAGAAGGTATAGCAGATATCCCAACAGGATAAAACTCAAGACTTACATTGTTTGATAGTGCGACAATTATCTGAGCTTCTTGCGCAAGTAAAGGATGAACAATCATACATCGTTGTGCGCGAGCGCACCCACCGAAACACAGCAGAGAGTACCAATGGACGGGTCAAATGGTGGAGTATTTTCCAAATGGGTGTACTTGTTGGCGAGGGTATCTTTCAGGTTTGGTGGTTGAAACGATTCTTCGAGGTAGGGAAGAATAGTAGCGAGAGGTACGGTGTTTTGAGCCGGTAGCTGATTGACTTGCACAGGTCAAACGAGTTGTATAAGTGAACAAGCCGATCATTTCTCGTTCGGCAGGCTGGCGCGTACTCGTGAAGGATGGGAATTTGGAATTGGAAAAGCGATGTATCAACAATATACCATTTCGAAGTTCCGTCTACGGCTACATGTATTCAACAGAATTATTATGAAGTGAAGGGTAGCATGCTCCCTTATCACTAGTCTTGCAAGTTGCAAGGCCGATCAAGGAAGACAAGCCGGGCCTTCTATCTAGTTCCTTTAATTCGAGGGTTTACCAGTATCAGATGATATCTTACCAATTCTACAAAAGCATTTGTTCGTCATCAGTGAGTGCAATAAATCTATCACGACTTAAGAATTTTGAATTTTATAACAAATTCAATGTTTGTCCAATTTTCATGAAATCAGATTCAATGATTGTTGGATACACGCTTGAACATTATAATTGAAAATCTTCACTTCAAATAAAATAGTATTCAATAGGTATGAGGAGTCTGCTGTGGTGACAGGTTTATTGCACCCACTGGTCACCGAACCTATTATCAGAAGGGTAATATTTCACATTGGACATACTGATTATTGAAGACTGGCACGGCAATACACGGAGAAACGTCTCCACTTAACGTGCAAGACCGTATTCGGATTCGTACTCGCATCCATTCACTAGGTAATTTTTTCGTATGACCAGCCATAGCTTGAAATGTTCAGCCCATGTTTCAATATTCCACCAATTCAAATGATCAGATATACACCAAATAGTCAGCTATATACGAGGGACAAACCCCACGTCATAGCTATTAAGAGGCATGCTGTAAATCGTAAAACAAGAACGTTTTATATCACATCGGAGGATACTTTAAAACGGGCAAATGAAAATTCCAACTTGAAATCAAGAAGGAGGGGAAGGTCCGATGGTGGGTCTCTGGATTAGGGATAGAAGAGGAAGTGGAGGAAGAGCAGGAGGATGAAAGAGCTCTGTTCAAGTAAAACATACCTGGGAGTGTATTTTTAACTTCCATATATATTGATATACCAGGTAATGGTCACGAATTAAGCAACCCCCACTTGCTTCTCAAATGCCCTATGTACAAGCGTTTGAACAAATAGGCAAATAGGTAGGTATAAGCGAGGTGGGAGCTCTTGAGACGAGGAGGAGGAGGAGGAGGAGGAGGAGGAGGATGGAGGGATCATATAATCATATTACTTGGTTGTCATGAATTGGGAAAGATAATTGGATCTGGTGGTTAGAATTATTAAATTGCTACCATTTCATTGGAAAGGTAGGTAGTAGGTCCTCCCCCCACCCCATGTACGGAACGATTATGAGCCGGGTCAATGAAATGATATGTTTTCTTGTAAATTGTACTCCCCAAATATATTTATATACCCCTGGTGCCCTAAGTAAGTAATATGTATTGGTATTTAATAAAAGAGTTTTTTCAAAATAAATTACCTAAGTAGAATTGAAAGATTTTCTTTCCAATTTCTTTTCTTCTCTCCATCGGAAACTCTCTTTTTTGCCTCTACTCTTTTCGCCACTTTTTAAATACCTACTTAAAGATATTTAAAGACATCTTGAATTCCATCATCCTTTATATTAAAATTCATCAAAACATTGTCAATATCAAATCAAGACAAGCTCTCCACGATCTCCCCCAGGTATACGAAACGTTATTTCTGGGGTAATCCACCCTTAAAGTGGTCCACGCCCCAGGCTCTCTCCAATCATGACTGAAGCTTCAGATAAGCAAACGGAACATGCCGAAAAGTTAAATCATTCCCCAGAATCTATCAAGGAGTATAAATCAACCACAACAAATCATACATCAGATAGTCGTCCGATTTCTCTGCGCCATTCTACTTCTTCCCATGTACCCGAGTTTGATT
Organism: Rutstroemia sydowiana; assembly: GCA_000812895.1. Classification (NCBI taxonomy): domain Eukaryota; kingdom Fungi; phylum Ascomycota; class Leotiomycetes; order Helotiales; family Rutstroemiaceae; genus Rutstroemia; species Rutstroemia sydowiana. The sequence goes on from JWJB01010730.1 coordinate 12,455, forward strand.
CTGCTGTGGAAGGTGTGGGTGTAACATCCGAATCATCGGAGAAAGCAGAGGAAGCAGCAGAAGCTTTTAAGCAGCCTGAAAATCATCCTAGTGAACATACACATGATGAACGACTTGAAACAGAGAAGCCCGAAGTCGTCGCAGAGCATTCTTCTAGTGGGACAGATCCTCAGGTAGTAGAGAAGGATGGAGCTGTGGACGGAAACGGTGATGCTGTGAACGAGGATGCTGTGAACGAGGATGATGAACAAGAGGCTGGCAATTATCCGAAAGGTTTACAATTGGGACTTTTGACATTTGGTCTTTGTATAGCTACATTCACCGTAGCTTTGGATAATACTAGTAAGTATTTTTGCATCCAGCTATCATGCTAGTACTGGTCCTGATCCTAGCTCGCCGTCATAACACAAGCTTGAATCTTGTCAGTTTGGGCATGGATTAATGCGTAAATTTTTGGCATGCTAATACTTTCCAGTCATCGCCACCGCAATTCCGAAAATTACCACAGTCTTCAACTCCCTTGATGATGTCGGATGGTACGGCTCAGCCTACCTTCTTACCACAACTGCCCTCCAGCCATCATTTGGTCGGATATACACCTATTTTGATGTCAAATGGACGTATCTCTTCGCTCTTGTTCTTTTTGAACTTGGCTCTATCGTTTGCGCGGCCGCAAAAGACTCAACTATGCTTATCGTAGGACGAGCCATTGCAGGGGCCGGAGCATCTGCTTTGTTCTCCGGAGGAATGACAATCGTGAGTTGTGCTCGTGAGAAATGCGACTACTTTCAACTGACTATGTCATTTTAGGTTGGTTTTAGTGTCCCTCTTATCAAACGTCCGTTATACATTGCCGCACTGTCTTCTATGTTCGGTATTTCCAGTGTAGTCGGTCCTTTACTTGGCGGGGCGCTGACAGATCACGTCTCCTGGCGCTGGTGTTTCTGGATCAATTTACCGTTCGGTGCAGTTTCAATTGCAGCTGTAGCAGCTTTCTTCAAGCCACCCCCACGAAAGTTCTCTGGAATGAGCGTAAAACAACGAATTCTCGAGATCGACCTGGTTGGGGCAGCCTTTCTCATGAGCGCAATAATCTGTCTGCTCCTTGCACTTCAGTGGGGCGGTTCCACGTACCCTTGGCATGACTCCAAAGTCTGGGGATGTATCCTTGGTTTCGGCTTACTTATAATCATATTCATTGCCCAACAATTCCGCCGAGGCGAACGCGCTACAATTCCCCCTCGGATATTCCGCCAGCGAACAGTTTTAAGTTCTTGCCTATTCTCATGTTTTCTAAGCATGGGCCTGTATACACACGTATACTACTTACCCTTCTATTTCCAAGCTGTCAAGGGCACGACTGCTGAAGGGAGCGGTATTCGCACCATTCCGTACCTTGGATCTGTCATTATATCTTCCATAGGAGCAGGCGCGGGTATTACAGTCCTCGGATTCTACAAACCCTTTATGATAGTCGCAGGTGCCGTTTTTACCGTGGGTGCTGGTCTGATTTATACATTGTCTGTAGACTCTAGTGTGGGTCGATGGGTAGGGTATCAATTAATATGTGGCTTTGGTGCTGGAGCGGGTGTCCAAATCCCATTCATCGCCGTTCAGGTTGTGCTCAATTCCAAAGACATGCCAACAGGCAACGCCATGGCCATATTCTTCAACTCGCTTGGTGGCGCAGTATCAATCAGTATCGCACAAAACATCTTTTCGAACGGACTCGCGAAACTCATACCAAAATACGCACCCAATGTGAATCCGGCTTTAATAATCCAAGCCGGGGCTACACACCTTAGGGAAGTTATCCCGAAAGATAGTTTGACCCAGGTACTAGTAGCGTACTGTAAGAGTTTGGACCAAAGCTTTGTGTTGGCGATTGCGGTGGGAGGAATTGCGACTGGCTGTGCCTGCTTTGTGGAGTGGAAGAGTGTGAAGGGAAAGAAAATTGTAGCGACAGCTGCGTAATATAAGGGTTCCTTAGGCGTCGAGGTGGGGTGCCAACTCACAAACCAAACTTAAAATCCTAACTTTGTGTTGAAGTTTTGGTTGGTTTCCAAACTTCGTGCAGTTTGAGAGTCATCTAGCTATTAAAGACCCAAATCGATGGGGGACATTCACACTTCGGAAGTGGTTTATGTAGTAAACCCCCTAGTTGGTACAAGGGAACATGGTTTAGGAATTTTGACCAGGAGAAGAGAGTTGGGGATTTTCTTTCTTGTATTCAATATTTAGGGAAGTTACATTTGTTTAATTTATTCACAGGGGGTTTCTTTGCACAGATGGGGAGAATGAAGAAGAAGGGGAACATGCCATGGATTGTTAAGTTTCCCATACAAGTTAATGAGGAGGTGCTCAAGTCTCCACTTATTTCTCAGCTATAAAAAACGGCGCCACATCAAGGTTGGTTTCTAATTCTAAACAAAAATTAATCTTTTCTCGCTGCTGTATTGTGGTAAACATCCATTTGATTTGTTCGAACAACGGTAGAATGGGCATCGTATTTCCAGAACAATAAATATGGATGCCATTAGTTCAAAATCGAATAGCAAACCTGAGGGCAAAGGCCTCAAGGATGGAGCTGTCGAGTTTGAAAAGAATAATCAGCTTACCGATATATCAACGATTCAACAAGACAATTCTGTTTGCCGTACGTCTAAACGTGTAAGTTGTGCCTATGTTCCTTAATTATTCGGATACAATTACGTCAGAACTAATCAACCTTAGGAGTCAGGAGTAATGCCCAAGTGTGTCGAACCCAAGTCATCGGATTCGCAAATGGAGTCGCAAGCCATGAGCCCGCACCGCGAAAAAGTTGAGATTGATTTGAAACGACAAACTGATACCACGTCGTCAGAGGATCGCAGTGATGTGTCTGAAGAGGAGATCCAATTGCGAACGAATGAATACATGAAGATGACAAGTAAGCAGCTGCGCAGTATCGGAACTTCCAGAGGGTACTTCACGATTTTTGACGAAAAGGGAAAGAAGTTGAGTTCGGCACAATCGGTGTTGAGTCGATGGTTAGCGGTTTTTGATCTCGTCTGGAGCACACCGAAACAAAGGCTATACCTAATCCCACACAAAGTTTTGTATCGATTCGCCCGTGATAAGAAAGCTCAATTCACAGAAACAAGGCCGAGACTACCCGTTATAGTAGACTGGCTGATCAAGAATGGATATCATACCGTTACTGTCATTGGAGAGAACGAAGATGAAACAAGTCAAAAAGAACCGAGACACAGTATATTGCGAAATAGTTGCGATCTATGTCGGAAGAAAAAGACGTCGTGTGATGGAAAGTCTCCTTGTTCAAAGTGCAGGTCATCGAAAGACGAATGCATATACAGTGAGGATGCGCGACGGATAGTTAAGTAAGTCCAATCTAAGCTATTCAGGATCCTACACCAGTGGGTGCAATAAATCTGTCACCACAGCAAATTTCAATCCCATGGAACATACTTTAGGGTTCAAGCGTGTGTTCAACATTCATTGAATTTGATTTCATGAAAGTTAAATAAACATTGAACGAAGCTCATTTCATGAAGATGTGATAAACATTGAATTTGTTATAAAATTTCAAATTCCTGAGTGGTGACAGATTTAGATTTGTTGCACTCACTGGTGCTATTCTCTCAATAAGTTGTCCGTATACTGATATCTATAGATCGTGTTGGCAATGTGAGTTAGGGAGCGTTGAGTGCGACGGTTCTTTACCATGTACACGGTGTATTCATCTGGGGATGGTTTGCGATTACGTTCCAATGTATGTATCTCATGTCACACACACAATCATAGTATATATACTGACCCGTTATAGCAATACTATGGCGAATGAAAAGAGTACGGTGTTCAATGCGGTTCGTGCTGTTGGTCGAAACTTCGCAAGATCCATGTGGGGGGGATATGATTCTTCAATGGGCAGCGTTGACGAAGCGATACAACATCGGACCACGAGCTACACAAATCTGCGACGGATCCAACTATGGGAACTGGCCAGAATCAGAGGATTCTGTGGTGCTAAAGGGGCGAACGGCATGCCATTAGAAGATACCATGCATCTCCGTGCAAGATGGTTGGCAGGAGAAGACCTTGTGAGGATAGAGGAAGAAAAGAATCTCACACTAATGAGCGTCGTCGAATTGGAACAGAAAATGGTCAAGATGATCGCAAAGTATGCATACGAACAGCCCAGGTTTGGTGAAAAGGACAGAAGGATGACTTTGATCGAGTGGTTTAAGACGCACCGGCCCGCAGAGAAAGAAGTAATATTCGAGGAAGATGTATCCTATGCAGTAGATAATGATGCATTGGAAAACGCGGCGATATTTTGGATGCCATTCTGTTCAGAGGCGGATTTGTTGGCAATGGTGTCTACCTGGAAGGAAAAACAACTTGATAAGATACAGTCAGCCAGTTCATGTAATGGGTCAAATTATTGGTTCATGACTACGAGACATCTACAGAAGATCACACGGGAAAGAGGGATGGTTTCTTCTGATGCTGCGGGAGAATGTTCCCACAGTGACGCCGTAAACTTTTTGCAGGTGTTCGATGCTAAAAGGGGTGTTGCGCCTGTGATTGAACCTAGGTCTTATTCTAAGTGGCATAATATGAGTAGACATGGACTGCAGTTGGCTGCAGAGAGACTTGGAAGGAAGGGCCAAGGTACCGTGGAGGAGTTATTGCATTTTTTGATCAACAACGCGCCATCGATCGAACAATTATTACCCGAGGAGAATGTGAAAATTGACAGATTGTTGTTCGATCTAGAACGGACCGCAGAAGGAAGATTCGGTTATAACACTATACACGCACGCATGAACGGGGAGCAGTACGATGCTAGCTGGAACCGTGGAATTGTCGCACCCCCGAAGATCTTGGAAAGGTTGAGAGAGATCGCGGCTATCAATCTGCAACCACAACCCACCTCAAATGCAGGATATTTGTGCGGAGTGAGGGCATTAGCTATGTCACTCGATAGAGTTAGGCGGATCAATCGAACTAAATTGGCAGGGGACTGGTTCCCGAGGCTGACTCACCACGACATGATGAGAATGATATTCAAGGATTACTGTGAGTCGGATGGGGAGAACCCTACAGCTACAGTACTTGGTCCCGGAGAGCCAACTGACGAGTATTCGTCACACATCAAAGCCAGAATGGAAAATACGGGTTTTCTACCAGATACGCCATTACAACAAAATTTCATGGATGAGATGCTAAGCCTGAACAACTTGAGCCTGAATCAACTAGACGCAATTTTGGTATTGTTAAATCAACAAGGCATAGTAGACAGACGGTTCTCCATCGGTGTTATTACCTCTGCGTATATAGGAACTTTGGAAGATGGAACAACGATGACAATCCCGGCAGCTGCTCATGTATTTGCGGATGCAGATTCGGACGGTGATTATTCGAATATAGTATGGTTGTATAATGACAATTTCGAAGCTGAGCAATCAGATGGTAGCTCAATGAGCCATTGGCAGGGGTTCGATATTTCGGATGGTTCACACAATCCTATAAGAACGATGACGCATTGGGGGCTGCCGATTCCAGAAGCGGCAATGATGCCATTGCCATCATTCAAAACCACTGAGAGGGTGATTGATTCCATGGACGATCACTTATGGAAGTAAAACGTTTACTGACACGATATAGGCAAATGAGAGTGTGGGCGATCGGTTGGCTAGGGAGGAAACCAATGCCAAGCATCTGAGAAATATACACGACGCTCGACTGCGATTGAGCTGTGTAAATTGTCGGAATGAAAAAATAACCGGCTGCGATGTACAGATATTACGTGGTTCCGTATATGTTGGATGCAACAAATGCAGAGAAACGGATAAAATATGTGAGGCGCCTGGGCACTTGGTTGCATATCAAGGTCCAAAAACTGCAGACAAGGTTGTGTTGGAAGTGGATGTTCTCCCGTGGGAACGACCAATGGATTGGGATTCTATCGAAAACCAAATTGAAGATGCATGTAAGTTGTAAACTTGAAAGAGCAGTTGATAATACATGACTAAGGATTTGACAGCTGCAGAAGAAGAGCCCAAGGAGGCTCATTTTCTCGTTATTGGGAGTGCTAGGTTATCGTCCGACCAAGGGATCGTGGAGCTCAATAGGCTCATAAACTCCATACACAGGACGATTATGAAGTACGATAATATGCTCAGTGGGGGTATACTGGGAGCATACCAAGAAGGGTATCGCCCCGCGCAAAAATCGAGAAAGGTAAATACTATAGATGGAAACATGCACATATGACTAATGGCTTTCGAATAGTTTGCTATGGCATTTTGCCGACAGGGAACCAGAGCTATCAGTATGGGGGGTGGGAACCGCCTTGTCGATCCTTACCTACATTCATTTATTCAATTGATGACGGATGTATGTCGACCGAACAACCCGAATAGACCAAGGGAAATTCATCATGTCATTCTTGGGTTTGCCGGATTTTCGGTGGATATTGGAGGTTGGGGGGATTATAATAAGGGCTATATGAAATTCTTGATGGATGCGGATTCCGTCAATGGGGATCGATACTTCCAGGATAACGTATACATCGTTGTAGTAGTTGAACCTCATGTCATTGATGGGATTGCGAGGTCCTCACTTGACTATCCGAACCAGTCACCATACCTAAGGGCCCACAATGGTATGTCTTTCGTATATACGAAACTTTAATTTGTACTGACGATGTTAAAGGTAAATACTTGGCGAAGTACAGGCTTTCAAGTCTGATTAAATCTAACTTGCATAACTTGGATTCGCTGAGGCGGAGAAATGATGGCTTGGCACAGGTTGTTCAACAGGGAGTCCTCGATCCTTTCTGGGATGATCAAGCGAGAAACTGCCATCTGCTGCGCGCGATGAGAGAGGAGTGGATGTGGCGTTCAAACAATTTAAATGGCAATACCAATCCTTCAGATGAGGATATTCAAGGCAGAAACCACCACAGGAACAGACCCTGGTAGCCGAGAAATAACGGGATTGATGAATTCATCGAAGTTATTTTGTCTTTGTTTGTTCAAGTTCTCATCAAATTATCACGGTACAGTGCAATCAATCGGGTCAGGATTTTATATGACAGAAAGCTCGGTACATAACATTATATAATTTTGCTAATGCCAAGGTCTTCGCCTTAAAATCCTTGGCAGAATAGAACAATACAGATAATGATTAGATCCATGCAACAACATATGTTCGAACTGAGTGTCATTGGTGTTTTTTCCACCACCGATTGGAAAGTGCCGCGACGAGAGTTGTTGCATTTTAAAAGTACTCAGTAATTCTTTGTACCCATAACTGTCATCATGTAGTATTCCTTCTAGTTGTCCCCTCGATTGATCATCTAGGAAGTTAAGTAAGCCCAGAGATGATGTTTTGTGCATACACCGATCCATCGACACCGTCCAGCCCACCAATTGCTGATGCTAGAGATATAGCAGCCCCGAATTTCTCCGCAACTTTGAGGTCCACGCGTCGAATAAGAAACTCGGGGTGAACGAGGTAAACGAGTATTCTTATCAGCTTGCCGTCGGAATAAAGAAGGGATATTCGGACTCGAATCCGACCTCTCAACACAACGAAGTATTGTTGAGGTCTTGACTTAGTGAAAGCTTGCGAGAGTGGGGTCCCAAACACAAGCATGGCCTTGGCACAGGAGTTGTCGAGACACCATTGAGTGAACCCCAAGTGTAGTCGTTGTAAGTGAGTGCAATACTGTTCAAACGGCTGGCTTCGTGCTTGGTCCGGTTGCTCCCTTCTCCAAGATCTCTCCACCCAT